>JAQFYG010003395.1:0-12631 GCA_034694325.1 Entomobrya corticalis | reverse complement strand
TTTTGCAAAACAGCATAATCAACGATACTTTTTCTCTACAAAAAGGAAGATGTAAATCGTTCTGCGGCTGTGGTAATGTATAAAATTTAAACCACAAAAGTCAACTTACCATGACATAATGACGTTGCATCTCTGTTTTCTCCGTTGCGAGTTTTTCGCACTCAAGTTTCAATCTGCAAAAAAAAAGAACAAAAGAAAAAAATGCATTTTAAAAATGTTTAGAGAACCATTGCAAATTGCAAAACAACAGAAGGCGGTAATTATCCTACACATTATACACTGTTGATAGTGACGTGGGTGGTTGTGGTTATTGTGTAACGCTCTCAGCTTGACAAAGATTCACAGAGAAAAAAAACGAATCACTGGATTACATTGTTGTTAATAGAAAGTTCTTTAATCAGAAACTTTCATGAGACGAAAATTCAATTCAATGTATGTGTGTGTTATTCACTTACGAATACACATGCATAATTATAGGCCTTTCTCAATGAAGCAGCAATCAGGTTGAAGACAAAAGACCGAAATGGATTGGAGGAAATGTGCAAACCGACAGATAAACGATCTTTTGTTAAATTCTGCGGTATTCACTAGGGCATATACCTAGAGATGGATCGTCATATTCCGCTTAGCGCAGATTCTGTAGAAAATTATAGAAAGCTGTTTCAAGAGAGAATAAATATATACCTACACAACGTGATAATAATAATGGTGCTCGAAACAACCATCATTCTATCGTAGAAAATGTGTTGAACAACTACACGTAAATTCAAGCCTACACATTACACGCCATAATTTGGTCATGCTGTTAAGCTACCCAATTCCAGTCAGAATAGTTTTCACTATTCATCCTCCTTCTCTTCTTGTAGTCATCATCAGCATCGTCATCGTCAGTAAACACCATTATACTTCCCTAACCTCAGAAAGGTACATATCCTGTGCAATCACCCTTTTTGACGATGTGTGTGTGTGTATGCATTCAAAACCGAATTCCTGGCATTTTCGGTGGAGGAGACAGACAGACAAGGAAAAAGAGAGGGAGATTCTACCTTTAGAGATGTAGATAGATAAAGAGTGTGAGCTGAGTAGTAGGAAGAAAATGGTAGTAGAAGCAGCAGTAATGATAGTTAGTTGGCAAAGGCCTTGGAAAACTAGATGGTTGGTAATAGTGGTGCCTGTGGTTTTCGTGGCTTTGCGGTTTTGGTTACAAGACTTGCAACTACTACTTCTTCTACTCCTACTATTACGGATAGTCGAGTTCTGTTCTAAACCAACCACCACGACTATTTCAACTGCTACATACAACGACCTTACAGCCATCCCAGTGTTACCGCAACGCTATCATCGTCAGTAATAGCATCAGTTGAACGAAACAACAGCAGTAGTCATATTGGTTGGCTGTTGTATTATTTTCCATTTTAAATACTATATCCCTCGAAGAATACTACTACGACGGCACAGATGAATCACACTGTCGTATGATGATGTACCAATGTGCATGTATAAATGTTGTGGTGAGAGTAACAGGGAGAGAGGGAAAGAGACAGACAGTCAGACGGACAAGTATAGAGAGAGAGAGAAACTTTCCCTGGCTTCGAGTAGGCATCTCTAGACAAAAGCAGCGCGCCTCGCTCATTCTTCTCTCACACAAACCAACAACCCTTCTTACCTCTTTACTTTCTCTTCTTGTCATGTATGAAAGCACGCTACTTGTGCCACTAACCACTGCCACCACCACCAGTATGCCAAGTAGTGAATTCGAAAAGAGAGAAATCGAAGAGAGCAGGCCAAACCGCCGAATATATTCTCCATTCATAAGCAAAACCATAATATAAGGAGGAGGATGAGGACAGACATGCAACAACAAAATTTTCGTACGTAAGATAATAGCACAGCAAACATTGCTCACTCACTATAAATATCACCGACGACCGACCAGACCAGACCACGCCGTACCATTACTAATGCAGGTTCGAAAACAGGATGAAACCTAGAAAAAACCTCGAAAACCAAACTCGCCAACCAGCAGCCATCCAATGAACAAAACAACCTTCAACCCGCTGTTGCTTGTGCGTTTACTCCTGAGAGAGCTCTTGTATAAAATAAAAAATACGAAACGTTGTTGGATGTGCTTAAGGTAGTAGTAAAATACTAGTAACTATTATTATCTGTGTACAACGACTACTCAAATTCCTTGGTTGAGCGGCAATCCTAAAAATACTTGAGTAGACAGGAGGAGAGAGGAAAGCCTGAGTATTCTGCTGAGGTTTTGGATACCTACATTCTTCCCTGCCTCTTCTTTTTCTCCGGCTTGGATAAAATTCACAGAGAAAGAGAGAGACAAATTCATGCCTTGACACAACGAAAAACTGCAACTTCACAACATTTTCTCTGTTCCTGGGTAGGATTGGATCTGAAATGTGTTGTACTCCTTTTGAATTTTGTTAAGCTCCTGAGTTAGATCTAGCTGGACCGAGCCAAGTTGGTGGAAAATGCGGTGACGGTATATGTCAGTGAACCTCAACGTTATATAACATCCTGTATGTGTGCAGTGCATATATCACGTATTTTCGTTTTCACTTATGGGGGATTTGCTTTTTCTATCTTGTGAATGCATTGTACAGATAAATGGTAGTTTTATAAATTGTAGATACATGCATACAGCATGGCAATTTACGCTTCAATAATGCTAAATGTGGCTCCTGTCTTGTTCCTTGCGTTGCCGCGCTTTCTCTTTGCCAAGAAGACTAACTATACCGCAGCCACAACAACATTTGATGACAATGATGAATCATAGCAGCCGTGTGGTGGATATCTCTTCTGCATCAAATATGCATATATATCTGTACGTGTAGGTGGTAAAAAACATTCTTAACCCATTCGGTTCATACCCGCTATAATTTTGTTTGCATTCTTTTAAATGGCCATATAAGAAAGTCACTTTGCGAAAACATCATCAACGGCAGAGAAGAATAAAGCATTGTCTCTAGCAAGTTAAATGGCGTTACTCATCCAGCCTTTCTTTCGTCCTTCTCTCCTCCTCCTTCCTATAAAGCTGTTGATACTAATCAACTAAACAAAGCCGTTTATATGTAGAAACCTTCCATGCATGAGAATGTGAAATAACACGTTGTTAGTTCAACCATGATAATGCTGTCTGTGAGCAGTGATAGTGTAAAAGGATGAAAAACTAAACTAAATAGTAATAGCATTTGTGGGATTGAGTAGAATCTGCAAAAGTGTTTTAACTCGAGCGTTTCTATCATCATCATCTCGACATTGCATATCTGCCTCTTCTGTAACGACAACAATATAACTCAAACAATAAATCTCAGAAGACAATGACATCCCGATTTGCAGATGGTGAGACTGACAGAAGAATGACGCTGATTATGTATATCCGCATGTGTATTTGTGTACTTTTGTATGTACATGCATAAGCTTACATAATCATAAGACAGATAACCGTCAATATTAAAAAGAAAGACATTCTCAAAACCGACACTCTAGAGATGAAGTTTTAGGAATAAATTCCGTGCATAATAACGTAAAGCTTGCGGCTTTTAGCCAACATTTTCATATGATATAAATATACGCATCCGTGCTCAACACCCTACCACAGAAGCAGACTAATACGAAAGCCGCAAAAACCCGAAAGACCTTGTAGATGAAAATGTAAGATCTTCACTCTTCCTCCCTCTCATTTTGCCGTCACCACCACCACCGCTATTCTCATCAACTATCCTAAACTTTACTGTCAACCGACAAAAATATTTTCAAAAAATAAAATGCTTTCTTTCTTCAATTTTTTTTGTACAAATGACTTTCGTCTTCCTTCACTTATTTTCTAAAAAAATCACCCAAGCTTGTCAATCTGTCCTCGCATATCCTCTCCCGCGGAAAAAATGTCTTTTTGTGAATTTGTTCATATACGAAGTTCAAGCACAATTTCCACTAAAATAGTGTTGCCATAAAAAACAAGCAAAAAATTTCCCCACTTCCTTTTTTCCACAAGAAACAGAAAAAAAATACTCCCGACCAACCGAGACCATTCAAATCGAAAGAGAAAAAAATCCCAACAAAGTCATCCCAGTCAGTCATGGTTCGCTAAGAGGAGACGGTTTATCATTGGCTACACATTGCACACACCTACACACACAAGTAAGTAGATTCGTACAAGAGCAAAAAAAACAGCCTCAACTTGCGCACACTTGAGTACACATTTTACACATAATTTTATTGTACATTTTCTCTGTGAGTAAAAAATTCTCATGTTCACCATCCGAACAGCATACTCATATAAAAATATAAGAACATATACCTATACCTATTAGAAACTTAGGTAAAGCAGGAACTATTTAGACATGCTAGCTTAATCTTCGGTTACGTTGTCGCCTTTTTCAGGCTCACAGTCCGTTGGGTAAGTCCAAGCCAAAAAAACAGCAACCATAATTCCTCTTTCATTCATCCTATCGTCATACTCATCATCATAAACTTGCACATTTCATAAATTCACCAACTAAGCCAAGTCGGACAAAACTTTTTGTCTTCCTTCCAAAAAGAAAAAAATCGGCATGCGGCTGCTGATGATGGTGTTATGCTGAAAAAAGTACTGATGAAGATCATGGCGTCGGTGTGGTAGAACTTTTTTTTGTTTCATCGTTTATTACCCTATAACTTTCGGGATACCATAAAAGTATGCAATATGAGGTATTATAATGTATGTATGTACATAACATTGGCAATTCAATTTTTTATTTTCTTTCTCATCATCACTCACCTCTTTTTCTTTCTTTTCCATTTCCTTTACATAGAAACACTTGAGTCGCAGCGCAGCGCCAGGCACTGCAGTATCATGTTCCATCGCAAAAATATGTTTTTCTCTTAAAATAACAATAATTCCTTTTACACAACTCCTAATGGCACCTTCCCCAACTGATAATAGGGCAGAACATTGTTTTTTATTATCAGATTATTAAGATAACACTTTCAGTTTAGGGTTCTAATATGGACATAAGAGCATTTACGAACTCATCTTGTACAGTATCATAATAATAATCAGTCTACATGTGCATGAAATGAATTATATTATTTATATGGTAAGCTTTAATAGTAGTAGTTTGATGTTTTATCTCTTTTGTATGCTGCACTGACGCAGTCACTATTTTGTATTCTGTGAATGTACAACAGCAACCTCAGTAAACCACACACTCCACTACATGAAATAATGGAATTAAAGGAACCATGGTCCAAATTCTTTTTCGTACAATGCAATGCACAACCACCACCATCATCATCATCACTCTATCTCTACTTTCTGGTTGAGCAAAAAAGGCTTATGGTCTATCTGTCAAGCATAAAAAAATCAAGTACAAAAAATAACAATATTAAATATATATCTTTGTAGACAAAAAAGAATCCAAGTTTACTACACATCACATCATACAAGATGGAAAAGAAGATTCTCAACTTTGATATCGTACGATTTCACGCTATAACGTCACATTATCAAACGAAGTAATTTGGGGATGGCCGGATGAAATAATATATGCCCTCGCCACTGCGCCACCAGCACCACTTACTCAGCTCATCATAAAGAACATAAATAATGCCATCCCTCCTAGTATAAAGTATAGAGCACGCATAATAATCTCTTGTCTTATTTCAAAGAAAGTATAGGTATATCTGAAGCCCATGTTTTTTAAATCATCCATTCTTTTCGTCTCTCTCTCTCGTAATAATCATGGTCATGATAATAATCATCAACATCATCACGAATCTTTTTTTCTTTCAAGCGTATATTGTATTATTCTTTTTCTTTGCCCGTCTCTCTCTCTTTCAATTCCTCACTCCCTCCCCGAAAACTCGTGAGCCTTTTTAGATGCGATTATACTTGAAAATCGACTGACCATGCTGTGCGGCCAGAAACCAACCAGCCAACCACTTAAATGTTTTATATCTTTTTTTCTCTTTCGTTTACTATTCGCTGTACTTGCTTTCAGTATCAAAAGATATCTCACAAATCACAATAGTACATCAACAAGAGGCAAGCAAGCGCAATTTCGCGGCTGCTTTTCTTAATGTCTATCTGATGCTATACTAATTCCTTCATCTCGTCTGATCAGTTGACGTGAAATTCAATCATTTCCCAATGGAGAAAAAATCATTGAGCAAGAGAAGCTGATAAGGAAAGCTGTTGTCTCTCTTTCCCAGTCTATTACACAATTACTTCTTGGCTAATTTCCTACAAACACACAAAAATCTCTTGGCCTTAGCTTTTTAAATATACTTTTAATATTTTACACAATTTAATGAAACTATGATGAATTTTAAAAACACAATTTTAAGAAATAGATGATTATTTTGAAGGTACATAAGTTGAAATCATTTTTGTTATTATTATAATACCGAACATGATCATAGATAAAATTCACATGGTACAAGCAGAATTTAACAGAATAAAAATATCAAAATGAAAACACCAGATAAGGTAAAAATATATACATATATACGTACATACGTGCTTTCATATAAACAGAATCTACACAAAATTATACTTTTTGTATCTTTTAAAATATTTGACCACATAGTGAGTTCCTATTATTATTATTAGATATAAAAGCTTTAAATAGAGACAACACAGTGCATACTTATAGAAGAACCTAGGTTAACGAAAGAAAATACTCCCAATTTCTTTTGAGTTTTTTTCTCTTTTTTCCCTTCATCATCATCGATGTTGGTTAAGATTGTCTGCTGCGTGACGAAGACGATGTTGATGATGCGTGCTCCAGTAAGTAAGTGGATACGTGTTACATTATGTTACATGCTTACACAATTTACTATTTTAGGTAGGTGGAATACGAAGGAAATGAAAAATTCTCACATACCGTGGTATCGTGTAATATTTCCTTTCTACACAATGCTATAACCACCACCATAATAATAATAATATATGTAAAACCCGTATATAGCACTAAGCACTAACCTTCACAATGGTTTGGTTGGAAATATAAATTTTTTACTCGATATATTATGGTGATTTTACATGCTAGCTACAAGCCCTTGTGTTTGGATAAAAAAGAAGCATGGAGAAAAAATAGGTAATTTTCTCTGATCCTGTCTTGATCCTCTTTTAGTTTACAGGGAAAATACACATTTCTGGTGATGATGTATACGAGATGGAGATGACAGAGAGAGAGAGAGAATGGGTAGTAAAAATAGAATAAAGCAAAGAAAGACGTGTATGGCATATGAGCTATTGAAGGTATGAAAAAGGTATTCATCTTTAGGAATGATGACGATGAGAGATGTCTTTAGATGAAAAGATTGTATGCCAAGTGCACATACCTCTTCTCTCTCTTCCCTTCTTTTCTTTAAACCTTTTCCCGTGTGTACGACGACTCACAATAACGTCTAATGTCTGACTGCCACCTCAAAGCCTTTTGTACACTAGTTTTCTTATCGTTCTCTTTCATCGTCATCATGATGGTGGTGCGGACTTGAGTCGCATAATATAATTCTTAAGTGAGAACATATAACAACTTTTCATTTTATCTTCCTCTATCTCTTTTGCCTTGCTATATGGATTTTCTCTATGATCCTTTCAAACTAGTTCAAATTGTATTATAGCTAACTTAAGAAACTATACCTTTGATATGCTCACATAAATGGACTTATGTATGCATATACCTACACGTTACCTAAAGCTAAGCTCAACTCTTTTTTGTGGATTAGAATTTGGATTTCGGGTCTGGTGGTATATTATCGGACGATGGATGGATGGATATCATCGAACTCACACAATGTTTCATTGTTTGCTCCCCTCTCCTTGCAGAGTTACATTGTACATACGCAATAAATTGTTTGGATCTTCTTTGGCACAGTACTTTATATTACCATCTAAATACGGATTTATTTATGACCTGCAGAAAATTGTGTACGCAATAATGCAGAAAAATTATATGTAAAACACAGAGGGACAGATGAAATGCTTAATTGTGACTCGACGTTTCTCTCCGTTTGCACAAGTGTGTCAATCTAGCAATGTACATATTATTAAAACATAACTCATTTCAGCTTAACAATACCGATTTTGTTTACTTTTCCTTTATATGTTTGCATGGTGGTTTTGGTTAGTGTTTACCCTCTCTTTATAGCATCAAAACTTTTCCATGTTTCGGATAACTCGGTAGTCGGTAGCTAAACAGTAATACGATGAATTGATGATGCTAATAAAATGGAAGCTAGTAAGGTTGGCAAACCTTTCCAGTGATATATTCCTCATTCATTCAGTCTTCAGTAAAATATTGACGGCTAGACATATGTATGTGCATATTACTTTTTTGTGTTGGACAATATATTAGGTATACACCTTTATTTACGTAAGAAGGGAAAAAAGGTATAGAAATAATTGAGCGCAAAACGATATAATGGAAATGTCGCTAGAAAAACAGAATAAAATTATTTCGATGATGGGGTGTATATATATGCACATGCACACGCTATACATGAACATTATATGTAACCACTAATATAAGCTTAGCTAATATAAACATAGTGATTTTCTGTTCGCAAAAACATATATTTATTGTATCGGGCATGTCTGTATTTTTTATAGTTGCCTGTTGTACTCTACTAGACTCTTACCAAAGGTCTCTTTCTTTTCCACATTTACATGGTAATCCAACAAAAAGGTCTCATCTCCATCAAGTCATCATGAGCATCATCTCCACCACCACCACTACTACATCATTCTCATCCTAATCATTCCCTCTTTTTTCTATTATTATTATTATTCTCTTCTCACTGGCAGCAAAAAAGGTACGACGATCCACGGCTTTATTATTATTACAGCTTCGAACGTTGATGTGATGGCTTTTCTCTCTCTCTTTCGTCCCGGTGCTCGTTCGCTGCTCTGCTACAATTGAGTATTCATAACGATCTCTCATAACAAAACGCTCCTATAATGATGATGAGGTTGTGGATCTCTCTCCCTCTCTCACCAACACACAAATACACACTTTGCTCTGATGGAGAGATAGATAACTAAACAATAATGATGATACAAAAAATAGTAATACATCTAGCAATGTACATGTACCCAAATAACTCTTTTATGCTATCTGTTCGTTGCAGCAAGCAATCATTACTATCATCATCCTCATCATCAGAAGGGCAATCACATATATACATTTATTACGTGTTTTGTGTACTATACGAAACAAAGTGTACTCTACTATTTAGGCGTACACATGTACACATTATTTTACGTATCATCTTTATGATGATGACATGACATGTGAAAACTGTTTTTGCTTCTTTGCTTGCTTACCTTAATTCCTTTATACTATTCTTTCTTCCATTATATTTGTTAGCAGCAGCAGCAACAATGTAATCAAAAGAACAGAAAAAATAGGGTGAAAGAAAAAAAGTAAGACAAAAAATCAAAAACCAAAACTAAACTGGATGAATGATGCATGCATGGCATGTTGTTGTTGTAGCTTAACAATTGCCATTAAGCCGTACACATTAGCTTGTATTATTATTATATCTCTTTGAATCTTACATCCTTTCATAAAATCTTTCATAATACCGTTTTCATCCTTATTCGTCGTGCCTAATTTAATCCTAAACTAAACACAGGACATCATGATAGCAAAAGCTTTACACACATATGCAGGTAGACAAGACAGTCATTTAGATTTTCGATGATAATGGAATGGTCATTCCCACTTTTTTCTCGCTCCCCTTCTCTTCAAATGTTCCTGTCGATTAATACTGGCACTGGTAGTACTGCTGTACCGACACAACAAGAATGTTTTATGTGATGATAACAAATAAGTATGTACACATTTTCAGTACAGTGACTATATGTTCATGTTCTAAGGAGTATATAATTTTATATAGCGCCTCTTGAACGTGAGTGCAGAATGCAGTTTATATCAAAGTGGGTGACCTTAAGAAGCCTCTACATTAAAATAGTTAACATTAAGTGATACTAACACCACCAGCAAAAAAAGCAAGTGCTCATCCATTGTCAATCTCGGCTTGGTTCAAGAAAAAGCTTTGTTGCCTGTATGACTCATCATGAAGATGATACTGGCTGGCAGAGACGCGCTATAATAACAATCATACAACGTGCATTAACCACATAACCATTTGAAAAAAGTAATACTTCGTTAATAGATTAAAACAGCCTTTTTTATTCCTCCTTTACTACTCTCTGTCTTTTTTTCTTTTTTTTTCATCCATTGTTCCTCTCTCTTGGTAGGCCTTATATATTATATGATGGGATGACAGGAACTCCTTTTCTTTCCACTTATTTTATTACCCAGAGCTGACTGGATTTTTATTACTCTACTTGTACCGTCGTCGTCATCAACATGAGCTGCAGTAACAGCAGCAACACTCCTTTCGTTATTTGGTCGGCCCAACATAAAAAGATGATCTGGCGAAGTTGGTACAAAAACAAAAGTTTATGGAGACTGTTTAAAAGAGAGAGAGAGAGAGGTATAATGCCGTCGTCGTCTTTTCTTACAGTGCCTATTAGTAAGTCTTGTGATATGACTACCTACCTACGTAAACATCTTTTTTTCAGTTTTTTCGTTAAAATGGTTTCTCTCTCTTCTCCTGCTGTACGGTCAAGTAGCAAGCAAACAAGTATTTTACTGCTTTTGATTGGAACCTTTTTTCATTTTTACTATCAACTGCATTGATGATAGTGATTTTGAGATTCTTTTTTAAGTTTTATTTTTCCCTTTGTAGCAAAATAGGTAGTAGTTTTTCTTCTATAAACTGTCGTGTCTCGCGCGTCTTACTACCACTTCTTCATGATCATCATCATCAATTCGTCGATTCTATCTGGAGTTGTTTGCTACAAATGCAAAGCTTCTTGTTTTCTTTTTCTTATCACTTCAAAAAATAAGACAAGTTATTTATTGCCCAGATCTCTATTTAATTGCGTATAGACATAAACCATGTAGTCATATTATATTATCTAAACCAATTTTTCTTCTAAGACGTTGCTCGTTTCTCGATGATGTTTCATACAATTTGCCTTTTATTATGAACAAAACTTTGTATTCACTTCTCAACTTCAAGTCACTTTCATTTAGCTTGTTCTATCAAGAACATTGCCGTAACGGGCACTCTTCTTTCTTTGATGTCATTCTCGTATCATGTCAAACTGACTTCTGGTTTTTCTGCCTGACATTGACGGATTCTCGTGTTGTTGTCTTTCAGACTAAATAAACCAACCTACAAAAGTGCTAAACCCACGCAGACGGCATTACGTTACGTATTAATGCAAACATCAGAATGAATAAAGTAAAAAGATATTGGATAGATTTTCTTTTTAAAAATTATTTACCTTGACAAGATAAAACTTATATGACCAGAATTAGCACAAATATAATTTGGTTCTTTCCACATGTCGTCCAATGACTCTTTCCTCTAGCAATGGTGATGAATTGAGTCGGAGTGGGTGTGCATAATGTGTTTCATGCGGTGGTGACGCAATTACATTACATGTTATTTACGAAGACAATGTCTGAAGCTAAAAAAAGACGTGAAACAAATCAATTGAAAGCATAAGTGAAACGTAGTGCGCGTAACGGTTCGCCGCTGTTAAAAATGCGTAAGTAGCTAATTATAATAATGAGCTGCCTTGTTCCTGTCATTCTTAAGTGCTTCCAACATACAATTCAAATTCTCGTGTAATAGTCTCATCTTGCATTTTTATATTGATTACAAAGAAATATCGAAGAAATTACCCGCAGTAAATAAAAACTGGCAAGACAAAGAGCTAAAAAATGCACAAACCCGCAACAACCGCAATATAAACATATCATGTATGTATGTAGTTATAATTAATGCATTAACTTTTTTATGTTTATCCGTACACAACTATCAAATTACACAACATGAATACCTAAGCTAAAAATGACGTCACGATGATCACATGAAGGCATTTTACAAGGCGAGAGGGGAAGAAGAGTAGACAGGACAAGAACATTATAATAATAAAAACATGATGCCAAAACACTAAACACGAACCGACGAAACAAAAAATAGATTTTGTTAAGTAGTTTTCTCAATTGGATTTGGCTTCAAGAAAGAGAGAGGGAGAAACATAGAGAGCATGTACAATTACGTGATAGTTCCCTTGTTTCTCTCCTTTTTCCATTTTCTTTGCTTCCATCTGCTTCTTAATACTACTATATGGTAGTTCTCTTATTATTGCTGCTGAAAACTATTTTAAAATGCAAGGGTGTTTCTTTTTTGATGGAAGAAAATGCCTGCTTGTAAACAGAATACTTTTTATTTTTCATTTGACATGACATCCAACATTATTATACATGGAGCAGGAATGAGTGCAGTAACAAACAACAGATTCATAGAAAAACCCGTTTTTCATCTTTACAAAATCTCAACCAAACCAAACCTCTAAAAGAGTATTATATTTGTTAAACAAAAGCATAATATGTGGGGTTATAATATTATCACACTGGAGCATAGTATACCAATATAAACATATGAAGTCTGTATAGGTATAAATGTTTTTCTATTAGACATAAATACTATACCCAATCACTATATACAGCCTCCCAAGCAAATAATCATGGAACCGGATCCC
>JAQFYG010003394.1:0-12632 GCA_034694325.1 Entomobrya corticalis | reverse complement strand
ATGGCTACAAATGTAAAATATAAAATCCAAACTGTAGTTGTAAATGTCCGATAGTAAGCATGAGCTGCACCATTATTCGAGGGTTGAACAAAAATTGCTAGTCCTTTTCTGTAATATGTTTTGAATGAATTGAAATATAATCAGATAGGTTTTCAATCCGCCTATAGCATTGATTACAACGTAAGTTTTAAAAAACAGAAATCATATCATGGCTTACTTTGAGGAAACCGCGCTGTGTAGATATCGTATTCCATAACGCCCTCCAAACCTAAAAGGAGAAAACTCATATTGACCTATGCTAAAATCTGATTCACCAGAATTAACACTTGCTGCTACTCCAGTATTTTGAAGATAACCGTCCTCTGGGCTAAGCGTCAACCAAGTAGTTGCAAGGACAGCCTTTTCACTAAAGTTGAGTGCATCTCTAAGATACCTATAAACCTCAACATTAGATTCACCTATGAACACTAGGGGATCCTCCGGTTTTAGTCGCGGTTTGACCATTTTCGAAAACCCTGGAGCATCTAGTGCAACCGCAGGCACAGAAATTTGTTGAAAGTTCATTCGTCTTCTGGGCAGTTCAGAGATTGATGTTTCAAAGTTTATAACTTGAAGCATAATTTTCGATTTTACTTTGTAAATTTCAAAGCATTTTTTGAAGATGTTTGTGCTCCAAGAATACTGACAAAGAAATATTTCTTGTGGATGAGTCAATACAGCACCAAATTCATCTTTTAGAAGTGAAAGCAGTAATTGAGTTGGAACCGGAGAATTTGCTGCAATTGAGCCAATGGCAAAATGGTACAATGGATATTTATTAAGTGTTGTATTGCTAGCCGCTACAGTTTTCATACAAGTTTTGATAACTGATAGACTGTTTCTCAGAGCTTGTTTGTCCTCCGTTTTTAAGAACCATAAAATGACAACAGATTTTTGGAGACTGAAAATTGTGGAGCCCTGAGTGTAACGGGAACAACACCTTTTGTAATCAAAAATAGCCAGAGTGAAAGCACTAGATATTAAGGACGGAAATGGAAAAGTAAAACTTGAGCAAATTATGACGTCCAAAGACTCCAGACCGATCAGATTGTTAAAATCCATATGCTGCAGATACCAATCTAAACCAGTAGTACTATGTGGAAATAGAGCTAAAAGTATTGTGCAGAATGTAATGGGCTTGTGAAGAAACATTTGAAAATTTCAATTAAAAATGCAATATTATGAAACTGCTTTTACACGGTTGAAACTTTTATTTTTATATAATGCCCAGTTTGTGAAAGAGTAATAATTTTTTCAAAACTAACTGAGGATATGCTTTATGCATAATATTTTGAAGTGGTTTTTCGGTAAGAGCCGTCAAGCTCAAATATTCTGAAAGTAGATCTATGTTAAATAAAACGGGATTTATATTCATTTGTTGGCTTGAGTACCCTCTTACCCACAACTTTCTCGTGATGACCTTCAAGTGAAAATTCAAGGTACCCTGGAGTTATTTCATCAAGTGAGCTGCACTTTACTTATCTGCATTTATGTTCCATATTTAATGTTTTTATAAAGATCCAGGAAAAGGTTCGTGTGACAGTGACAAACCTTGACACTAAAAATAGAGACACATGACAAAGTGGTCATTACGGAAAAAACTCGTTTTCTTATATTTTACAGTAACTCTTGCTATAGAACACTAGGCATTACAAGTAATTTCGTATTTCATTGCATGTAAACGCATTATGTGTCATTCTGATGAGAATTCTTAATTAAAAGTTAAATGCTGTAACGTCCTCTTTTTACTTTTATATTACCAGCGTTTTGATTAACTTATTTTCATAATTCGTTTTAAATATATTTGTTATAATCAAGAGTCTCCTTCAGAATGGCTTTTCTTTAAAAATTAGTTTCATAACACTGAATTGTGGACAGCAAAATACAAATGCTAATTATTAGCTTATTATGCTTTGATCGATACCACATTTATTAATTTATGATAAAGTTTTGAACTGTTTTTATGTTAAATAAAAAAAGTGAACAATGTAATTTCTTCACGTCTTAAATCATACAAAACTAAACAAACGAGTAACACATTTGATACCAATCCAATCACAATAAACTAGTTATTAAACATTACTCTTTCGATTTTCAAAATTATATCATTATTGATTTTTTTGATCAAATCAAACAATTTCCGTTATAAGTTGAATTACTGATTACAACTTTTCTAATTTTAGTTATTGTGACGCCGTTAAAGCTATAATCTTATTTGTTGGCACTTACCTACCATGCAAGATAATGTACTTAGAAGTATGAATTTAAATAAACTAAAGCTAAGAGATTCGGAATAGTATTAGTTTGTGAATGACAAATATATGATTCAAATTTCTATTGTCAGATCTATTTTGTACTACAACGCATTAACATTAGCAAATATATGAACATGATAATAATTTCATGTGCATCATTCCATATCACAATATGTTTTATGAATGACCTAGTAACACTGATTATTTTTACTTTTTAGGAGATTTCGTTTTTACTGGTCTAAGGCTATCTTTACTTGGGAACGCCGTAGTTCGTAGTGATTAGCTTATTGATATAAATCTTAAAGTATATTTTTTGAAACATGGACAATATGCTTATGGTTGTCGTCAAAGCAGTTAAATGTACGTTGTGTGTTCCATGAAGCTACATCAGCTATTAAACATAAAACATATTCGATAATAGTTTTTTATTCTATTAGCCGATCCACTTTTACCTTTTTGTTGTTATGCGGTGATAAAGAACCTTCAGACTTCTGTTTTACTTTAGACATTTTCTCGTATGACCTTATGATCATACTGATGTTTGGTATATCCATTCTGTTTAATTAGGCAATAGTTAGTTTTTTCCACGATGGATAATTACACAGCTTATTCCTTGATGGTTAATTTATGTATTTTTTACATTTTTTTATTCATTTCCCCAAAGTCATGCATATCATCTATTGTACTAATGGTTTCTGCTTGTGTGACATAATTTTCATTGCCGTGTAAATGTAGTGAAGCCAACTTTTATTTTTAAAAGGCAAAATACACAATGTAAATTTTATTTAAAACGTTTATTTTTCTGTTTTTATTATGCGTTTACTCTCGTACCGAATATCATTAGTGTTTTAAAATACCAAATCATACTATAAGTCTACTCTAGGGACAAGATCTTATAGGTTAACATGAGCATTTTTACGGCACTTTATTTACCATCATCATGATCAGTGCGCAGTGCAAGTAATGAAACAAAGGACTTTAAAGCTATGTATGAATAATGGCAGTTACAAACCAATTTATAAAGTATAAATTGGATTTGCGCCCTCGCTCATATTTTATTACGAAAAAAACGACTATTTATTTATTAAAGTACCAAACGTGGTTGATACAAGCTATTTGTTATATTATAAGCTAATATAACATTTTTGTTATATTCTAGGTATATATCTTACAAAAGGAAACAAAAAAATAGACTTTTAAGAGTGTTTCATTCGTATGGTTTCTATTTACTCATTGTTATATAAATTTTGCTTTCTCCCTTGTGATTTCTTTCCTTTCTCACCATTATCTTCCGAAATGCATGTACATTCTTTAAAGTCATTAAAAAACCAGCAAAAAACATGTACATTTTAAAATAATTTGTTTTAGATTCAGACGTGTTCAGATCGTGACAATCAGTATCATGTCTGTCTTAAACGTTATGATTCAAGAAATAAACCTTCATGTTGACGAAATCTTTTTAATCAATATAATTATTGGCCAGTTTAAAGTTTATATTTGTGGCTTTAATTTTATCTTTACCGTTTATGCAAATTAGCAAATACTAACAGCAAGTACAATTATGCTTTTTTACCAAAACCGGATAATTGACCACTGTCAAAAGTTGTCTTTACAATTATTTGAGCTTTTAGTTCACCCATATGAATATAAATTATCAAATACAGCAAAAATCAAAAATTCATCTTTGATCTATATTTATACTTCTGAAAACTAAACATCATGTATGTTCTATTTTTAACTAAACCTATTGGATGGTATAATTTCAATACACATTCTGAAAATATCGTTTTTTTTCAGTTTGAAGTTTTAACAATGAATTACCGCTTGTTCAGGAGCCACGTTCTGAGACAACAACAGCATATAATGGACTACTAATAGAGGAATGGAAAATCACCTTTCCTTTCATCTTCACGGCTGCGTTATTAAACTAACACAAACTCATAATTAAGGAACCGTATAATTAAGATGGTAAAAAGTATGTAATTTAAATTTATCATATCAAGACATAAAACAATTTGTAAATATTAGGGGGGATAATTTTATAGAATATTTCAGATAAAATTTTTAAAAAACTACAAAATTCAACTTCAAGTTGCTCAGTAGATTTTATAAGATGACCAATAATTGTGTGGTTCTTCCTCTTCCTTCCCCGTCTACACAACCACGAGTCAATAAAAGGAGACAAAACTTCTCTTCCGATGAAAGTTACTGATGAAAACACTCAGTATCATCGCTTAAATTTCGTAAATTCCTGTAGGAAAAATGCCATGGTCTTATTCATCCTATTTAAATGATAATGCGTTGAGGTATAACTGTTTTCCATCAGCTAACCTATCACTGATCTCCGTGTATCTTTTTAAAAATTAAAATAAACAATTACATGACCTTTCCTGCAAGCTAAATTCAGAAAAATATTACGCTTAGCTGAATAAACAGATGTCCAAGGCGGAATGTTTACTCTATAAAAAAGCTAAGCAAGAGCAAGGCGTAGGCGTTACTGCTTTTGATAAACTTAAAAAAACAGATGGGAAAAGAAGTTTTATTAGAAATTTAAGATTTCTTGTAAAGATATTAAAAACATAATGGCTTCTAGGACAGTAAACAAGTCATATTGTGTAGCAGCTTGTATACTAAAACATATTTGGAGACATAAAATCCTTTCATGGCCTATCTTTTAGAAAATTCACAGCAATAAACGCAACTGTACTTTATTTTAAAAGTCACATGCATAATTTTGTTTTTATTGTATTATTTCAAACTTTTTATGGGATTCCTCCAAAGTGGATACTTGTTACAGACTTAAATAGTTTTATATTAAATGCCACCCACCACCAAACAGAAACCATCCCACCTGCTGTGCTATCAATTGATTTGAAAACAAGCTTTCATCTGGCTGTTCTTTTTATTCCCACGCATTTCTATATTTAGACCGCCCGAATCTACTTTAGGGAAAACAGACTAATAAAAACAGCAAACAACGTACATCAATAGATTTCTTCAAATTTCTAGCTCAATGAATGGTCACAAACACTGTACCAGGCACAGTGTGTACTAAAACATACAAGGTGCTGTTGTTGGTCTCAACTCGTTCCACAAAAGAATAGAAATGGACATTACATGGCTCAATTGTCCTGGTTACAATTTGACTTTTGAGCAGATTAGGTCAAAACATCTAGTGTGAAAGCGAAAGTCTTTTTTTATGTATTTATTTTTGGGTTGACAAGTCTAAATACTGTTTTATTACTAAGAACACGTTTTGTGATCATGATAGATCATAATTTGTTTAAAATACATGTGCTCAAAAACGTTTTGTTTAACCTCCCTATCCTACTAGTACCTCAAATACTAGTTTTAAAAACATAACGGTGTTTTAGTTTGGAATTTTGTATTGGCAGTTCTGTGAAAATTACAATTTTGAGTGATGTAATTGTAACTTTTGTAAGTTGTAATTTTTATGTTTTTCATCGTAATTAATAGTTCTGGATACTAAAGGTAAACTATTGGTGCAAAAGCAATGCATAAAGTGATAGTCGTGAGTTGTGACATATATTTTAGTTAGGCAATTATGTGCAGTTTGGTAGAGATATTCAGCCTCAACGCTTTATTTTCAACAATGTATCTAATTATAGACAAGCTTAAACCATTTGTTCCCGATTCTACTGGAGAAAGTTTACTCTAATAAAACTGGACAGGAAGAGAAAGCCACAAAACCGAAATCCAAGACAGTTGGGAATCTAGCTACCCGTGAATTAATGAATGGCAATGCTGAGGATGAAGAAGAAATTGTGAACGCACCAAGCAGCCTGACAAGGTACTAAATAAAAATAAAATAAGTGAAAAGACGGAAATTTTTATAAAAAACAGACAGGTGAAAAACCAATACTTTCACCGGGACGAATAGAGATTTTCTCCGAATAATTTCCTGAAAAAGTAACGGTTTTTGACAATAATCAGTGCAAATTGGGTTGTTAATTTAATTTAAACGACTAAGAAATGTTGACAATAAATATGCAACTTTTGACTTACTTTAATTCTAAATTAATAAAAATAAGTTTACAAATAAAACCACTGTTTTAATTTTGTTTACAGCCAGCATTTCATTTGATGACAAATAACACAATCATTTAAAACCAAGTCCTATTGGATAAAAAATTTGTGTTTGTGGCTTCTGGCCGCATTTAAAATTACATTTACACGAGCAAAATTATTAAGCAAACCGTAATTTAGAACGCATTTTAATGAGATATTTAACGAAATATGTATTAAGTGAAATGTATAAACATGCTTTTGTCTTATGTGCTTTCAATATCTTTAAATGAGGCTTTGAAAGGAGATAAAACTATGCATAGCATTTAACTGCTTCCCCATAATATATATTATTGCCGCTCTTATCAAATTGAATATTATTTTGAGAATTAGAAAATATTATATCATTTAATTGCTTTGTTTGCTGTTGATTAGAAGGTAATTTTTCAGACAAAGAATCAAACAAATCTGTCGTTTTAGAACTACGTAATAAGCTGAAAATAAACCTTGACGGCGTTGCGGTTTATCAAAATCTTTTAACGGTGGGGAGACATATTTATTACTACTTTTAAAATGCATAAAACTTATGTAGCATAAAAAATGCAGAAATAATATAAAAAGAGTTTACTTTTTGATTTTCATTTATTTGTGAACTCATTAAGATTTTGTTGACTATTATAAAATATAGTAAAATCATGGGTTCCCTTTGTAAATTTTATTTGCTATTTTATTGTCATTAAATTTAGTTTAAAGTTGCACAAATGTTAAACTTAGCATTGCTTAATAATTGCTCTAATTACATTAGTCATAGTCAAAAACCGTTGCTTAAGATATTTGTAAGTGGAAATTTTTTACCTCAATTGGAAAAAATATGCCCTTTTCCATAGTTAAATTTTTTTATTATGGCCCTAAAACGTATAAAATAAATATAGTCCTTGATTGAAACTAACGAGCTTATTCTTGACGATAACTGCTAGCTGGAAATCTTATAGTCTTTGTATTGAAGCAAGCATGACCATTACAACCATTACAAGTACATGCCTCTCTAGCAGTAAATACAGTCTGTCCGAATGTTTTTACAATTTGCAACAAATATTGTTAAAATTTAGATAATATCTGGGCGCTTAGTATGTAATTAAAGTAAGGGTAAATATAATTACTGTCGTTACTGTTTTCAAACATACAGATGAGTAATTTATATGCGCAAATGCATAGAAAATGTTAAAATTTTATTATTAATGTGATACAATTTTGTTCGTGGCTTATATTTTTTATTGTAGAAATGATGAAAACTAAAATATATGCATACGCCCATAAATGTTCCAGCCTACAATTTTTACTCTATCCTTTGTATCAAAAAATTCTGAAGAAAGTTAACATATAAAGCTAATTTTTGAAATATTTTTCAAAATATTCAAAAAGTGCGCTAGAAACTGTAGCTTGATCTTGTTCCTTGGAACTCGAACAGTCGCAATAGATGGAAATAGGTTAGAGGCGGTCCATAGTATAATCAGTTTTGACAAGGGATCCCTCCACCAAAGTGCATCTGAAAATTTTCAAATTTGGGGACAAATTGTTCTCACATTTCGTTATGGTCGAGATGATGAAGAACAATTAGACATCCCACTTTACAACCAAATAATTCTCATTACAAAACAGCTTTGGCCAGTTTGTTCAAAAAAGGAGGATAATGAAATTAACAGCAAAGCCAAAAAATAACACGACTTCAGGTAAACGTTATTACTTATGTTCCTTGTTTTACTTTAGGATAATATTTTTTCATGATATTACTAAAAAGTCCTGCCATAACAACAATGATATTCACTACAGCATGTTAAACTAAGAAACACTACTCAAATTTTCACAAATATTTAGAAATGTTATCGGATACTTAAAAAAACGGATACAGCAAGTATTAAACTGTGTCAACAAAAGCTTTTATTCTTTTTATTAATTTATAGTGCATACTCCTGGATCATGTCAATAGTTCCGCACACTCTCATTTGATGTGTTGTTTGCCGTTCAGGATTGAGTCTGGTCCTATTAAACTAGGTGGATATTATCTCCCACCAAGCGTTCTTCTTGCACAAGCAAAAAGATACAAAGAAAACCCTGTAGGTGTAGTCTACAAATTACGGGTTCATGCATGCAAGAAAATCAGAAATCAATCAAACGCTGTATGCAGATTTATTTGCAAAGATGACTTTTGGAATAACATGATAATGATAAAGAGTTTGTAGATACGTGTAAATAAAAGTTTTTATTATTTTTTAAAAAAATTTTCGGAGCTCCCAGAAGTGGGAATTAATCGAACAAAATGGGATACGATTAGCTCTTAAAATAGTACAATATATCCTCATCTGGTAATTCGTAACTATTCTGCATCATTTGAAATACGACCAATGTTTCTGACCAAAACAGAAATTATACTTCATTGTCAGCTGAGCAAAACTACTATTTGCTATAAAGAGCCATTAAAAATAACGGTTTTTTACAAAAAAAATGTAAAAAGAGCTTGAAGCGCATTTTAACAGTTACGTGATTACTGATAACATTTATTGTTTTAAAATGCCAGAACTTATTTTATTCTAAATAATAATGTTGTCAATTTAGGTTTCTCTGATTCAGCAAGTGAACATTTGTATGGGTTCTACAGGAAAATTTAAAAACATTGTGGGTTACAAAGAAACCAAGGTGAGACGACGAGCTAATGTTTTAGTAATTACTTACCAAGTATTCAATCACATGTACAAATGACTCATCCCGACATTTGTTATGTTCAAAAGGTTTTGTTGACTCGTGGATCCACATTTCAAAAACGTTTTTGCCTTACCATAAATATAGGAGCTTTTAGAGATTGGCTTGCCATCGAAGATCACTTTGCTAAAGTCCCTATTCTTGCGCTATCCACTGTCACCAATACGATCATTCAACAGTGAAAACAAACAGCCGAAAACGAAAAAAGACAGGTTTTTTCAATTAGTGTTTCTTATTACGTCACGGTAAGCCAAAGATACTTTATTTTGTTGGGGCAGTGTGTACGGTAAAAATGTTTTACGTTTTGTATAAGGTCAAATTGATCTCGAGAGGTCTTTTACATTGTGCAAGTCTGAAAGTCCCATATTTGTCCTACTCCCTTCATTAAATACAGAGGATCCTGACCTTCATCATTGTGAAATGCTGGCATATTCATCTGCAGGCGGATTCGATAGTGGAACTGTGCGTAATTTTGAATTCACAACAATCACAACTACACGATAGATAGTACGTTAGTGACAATGTGGAATACATAAAGATTCATGTTGTTTTGTAATAAACTTGATTTTATGAACCTGAAATTTTCCTCTTCTATAATGTAAGTGCCAAAAAAGGATTAACCGTTGTAATTTAACTTTTACTACTTTCCCCTCTAAATGATTTTCAAAAAGGAATAACATCAGCTTCTCTCAAATATAGTATTGTTGATGTATGATGCTACATATAAATTACAACTTTTATTGCAGTTCATTGTCGACTGAGCGTTTTGTCAAATTAATGATTAACATGTGTGTACATGTTTAGAGAGTACCTTTTTGTTTCAGCAAATTTTCAATGAACTGCAACAAAACCAGCAACTATTATTCTGCAAAAGCTGACAATATTCAATATTAAAGCAGTGAAGAAATAATCTCTTCTTTTAAAGCTGTAGCTAAGCATATGTGTGATAATATGAGTGAAATAATAGGTGAAGAATTAGCAACAAGACATATAATAAATATTATTAATAAAATAAATGTTTATGGTTTTAGATGGTGATGCAGGAATATTAAATTTAAATATATATTTACATATATCAAAAGTGATGTCTTGTTCGTGGAATTTATAATTTATTTTTACTATTTCCTCGTTTTACCATCCATGCTTTACATTCTATATTAACCTGTTGTAGTACAGGACCCATTGAAGATGCCATACTAAAACAAAAGTCCAAAAATTTGGGATGACGTTGAAATGTACCATAAATATTACTTATAACCTAAATAATCTAAAAATTGCATTTATGCTTTGCGTCTATTCAATAAATATTTCCAGTGACCGAGATACTATAAGAAACTTCATTTCGATTGAAAGTGATTAACAGCAGCATTTGTACTTATTAATTTACCATTATTTGCCTTTTCATATCTTACCATTTTTGTGATGAGATACGATTGCTGTTGAAATGCATATAAGTACTATGGTTTTGTAAGCTGATTATGACAAATAAAAAAACCAAGTAGACTTATTCTCTTTGAGTTTTAGGTTCTAACACTTAGTTTCACAGAATACTTTAATACAAGTGTATTTCTATCTACAACTGCATTATACAATTTGTAATGTATTTGCATAGTTAGCTTATCGACGGCTACTCAAATGTCTGTAATTGAGTAGTCGCCTATTTCGTCTATCTGTTAATTACCTCGTTCACACGAGCTCAGCTTCACTGAGCTCACACCACTTTATAATATGATGTTCTCTGTCCTTCAACGCTCATTCCTATTTCTCACTTTGTCAAATAAAAGTCAAAGTCAAACTTCTCTCCGTCTTCCTACCGTACCTTCACCCGTTACTTTACCATAACCAAATGCATTGTACATGCACCTAAGTAAGCATTGTACACGCATATTTTACACTATTCAAATGCTAGTTTGTTTTCAATGACGTTCCGCGTTTTCTCCATTGAGTTTTTGTTTAAATCTAAGAAATTTGATTACTATTTTGACTAATTATGAGGAAAATAGAAGCAATGACTCGATCTTTGACAAGTAGTTAAGCTTACCGTTTTGTGAGGCATTCTCTGTACCCGGTATTTCATGAGAAAAGATGGCAAAATAATTGTAGATTCTCGCCAAGATAAGAAATGGAAATATGTAGCATTGCAACGTCGCGCAATATACTTTGAGGGAATTTGACTTCTTGACGGGAGAGGAAGGTGGTTTAATTCGGGTAGTTTATAGCTGTGGTGGCAACAAATGGGAAGAAGTTGTAATAATTATATAACCAAAACTAATAATTTAATTATACATATTTTTTTGCAATAGCCGGGACCGGCAGCAAAAATGCCACCTATTGTATCAGTTAATGAAAAAAACTGATCCTAGCCATATAAGTAGTTATAATTTGTTTTTTTAAAACTGAATCACGAAAAAGAAAAACTTTATTCAAATAAATTTTGTGGTATCACTAAATATGGATAATCTAAACTTGAAATATAAAAGGTGAATTTGGTAATTATCTTCAATTAAATTTAATTTAGCAGCTGAAAATTGAAAATCAAGCTAACAGTGCTTTCGACAGATTTTGTACAAAATCCTTCCATTAACATAATATTATAATTTAAAAAATGTACTATAATTATTATCCTTCGTATTTCGTAAATGGTCGCATGAGATAGTATAGTTGTACTTTTTCTATGCAAAAAGTACGTTATACGAGTTTATTTTCACCCATTGTGCCTATTATTTTTAGATCCAGGCTATGACTTGTAGTCAGAAAAATAGACTCTATAGATTCCTGTAAATCTAACTGAATATTTACTCCTTTGCCATATACTTATGATAACTCCGCGTTACACGCCCTTATGCTAACCCCGCGTTACACGCCCTTATGCTGACCCCGCGTTACAGGCCCTTATGCTAACCCCGCGTTACAGGCCCTTATGCTAACCCAGCGTTACCTGCCCATATGCTAACTCCGCCTTACACGCCCTTATGCTAACTCCGCCTTACACGCCCTTATGCTAACCCCGCGTTACAGGCCCTTATGCTAACCCCGCGTTACACGCCCTTATGCTGACTCCGCGTTACAGGCGCTTATGCTAACCCCGCGTTACCTGCCCTTATGCTAACCCCGCGTTACCTGCCCTTATGCTAACCCCGCGTTACCTGCCCATATGCTAACTTTGCCTTACACGCCCTTATGCTAACCCCGCGTTACACGCCCTTATGCTAACCCCACGTTACAGGCCCTTATGCTAACCCCGCGTTACACGCCCTTATGCTGACCCCGCGTTACCTGTCCATATGCTAACGCCGCATTACACGCTCTTATGCTGATCCCGCGTTACCTGCCCATGTGCTAACCCCGTGTTACAGGCCTTTATGCTAACCCCGTGTTACACGCCCTAATGCTAATTCCAAGATATACGCCCTTATGCTGACTCCGCGTTACACACCCTAATACTGACCCTACGTTACAGGCCCTTATGCTGACCCCACGTTACACGTCCTCATGCTAACCCCGCGTTACACGCCCTAATGCTAATTCCAAGTTACACGCCCTAATGCTAACTCC
>JAQFYG010003393.1:0-12636 GCA_034694325.1 Entomobrya corticalis | reverse complement strand
AATGCACATATCAATTTCCAGAGTGTTGTCTGCAGAAATGTGGGCGTGACATGCATAGGAAAATGAGTACCTTATATGCAGGTACTTCATGTCTGGGTTTGACATTTGGTGTCTGGTGCGCACAGCGTACGGTAGACTTTCTTGAAAATGTGCACACATTTAGCAGAGTGCATGAGCTGTTTATCTACTAATTTCCAGAGTGTTGCCTCGAGAATCGTGGGCGTGACATGCATGGGAATATGAGTACCTTATATACACCTTAATTTTGAGACGTTATCTATGTTTAAATTTATTATTATTTGATTGATAGTGATTTAAGGATTGTGCTGCAAGTTTTTGTTTAACATCAGGTTAAATGTAGTCTGGAAGTAAAACATATTACACATGAAATCTATATTTATGTTTCTTGTATCATGCATAAACTCTTTTATTTTCAATATAACTAGCTTTTTCCAATTATTTTTTATAGCTTTGATTAGTACGACGGTTAGTTAATTAGTTTATATTTTTGCATTTGTACTTTACTTGAATGTTGTACGTTATTTTGATACATTTGGCTATTTTTAATTTATATGAGTTTGTATGAGAGAATACGGCATTAATAAGTGATTTCCGGTTGCTCCGTGCTCTATTTAGTTGAATTCCCTTATAAAATGCTTTGATATTTGGGATTTAATTTTTGTGCTGAGGGGCAAGCGGTTTTTATGCTGTGGGGGTGGGTGCCATGTGTTAAGAGAATCGGTTTTCGATTCACACCTATGGCTTTTTGCTGTTGCCTGTCTGTCGGTCGTCGGTGTTTCGCTTTTTGTTGAATTTTCTCAAGATAAAGTGTCAATTTTAATTGCTGTTTAGAAATAATAATTAAAGATAATTAATACATATTTAGCTAGCTAATTAAATACTGATTAATATTTTGCTAGTAAAAGGAAATAAGTAGCTGTAAAAAATAGGTGGAGCGGATGGTGGAGGTTGATTTTGGACTGGTTGTGAGTGTTTAGTTGAGTTTTACGTTACCAACTGGAAAGTGAATTCGAGGAGATAATGGAAGGTTCCTCTGGTTCAGGTCCTCTTCCTCCTCCCCCTGTTCTAAAATTAAGATTTGTGGATAACAAGAGAGGGAGGAGGTTGGTGGTTTATGACGGGTACGCCTATTCACGTGACAGTAAAAGTAGTAAGCAGTTCACCGCTTTTTCCTGTTCTCAGCTGAAGCTGAAACAAAATAAGTGCCCTGCAACAATTACTTTCAAGAATTTCAACAAGAATTACTACACCTACGAGAGTTTTTGGGAGGGATCCAAAAACAATGAGCAGAAGCACAATCATGAGACCATGAGAGACCGAAGTTGAAAATTATTATGAGACAAGATTATTATGATCGGCGGAATCAGGTATTAAAAGTTAACTTTAATTAACAACCGGTTAATTAATTATTCATTGTATTTGACTTTTATAATGTTTTAATTAGATTTTAACCGTTATCTGTGTATTTTAGGGTCCTAGCAATGGACTCAATTACCCTGATGTGATCAAAGAATGTAAGAAGAATTTGTGCCTGTTCTGCTCATCATCCATCACTGCCTCCAGGTTATCTTGACGTGAACTCCTTACAAAGTGAGGTGGTATCATCAGCTCCCTCCTATGCAAACACTCTTGATACTCCATTGGATAACCCGGGAAGGAACTCAGAAGCCTTTGATATCCTGTGCAACAAG
The DNA here is from genome assembly GCA_034694325.1 of Entomobrya corticalis. Taxonomy (NCBI): domain Eukaryota; kingdom Metazoa; phylum Arthropoda; class Collembola; order Entomobryomorpha; family Entomobryidae; genus Entomobrya; species Entomobrya corticalis. Next base: position 10,924 of record JAQFYG010003393.1, on the reverse strand, counting down.
TTTGGAGTGTAATGGAGGGAATGTGGGTTGCCAAGGAAGGGTTAGTTTGATTAGAGGAATCCACTACCACTTTGTTGGAATTGTCAGTGTCTTTATCAGGAGGGGATTCAGATTGACATGCAAATGAAGGAATTGGATTTGCAAATGAAGGAGCGTCTTCAGGTGATCCGAGAAAAGAATACGAATTCCGGGGGTAGCATTGGTCAAGCGTCATTTTGCTGAATGTCATCCAAATCATCCTGGAAACCATCTGACTTGTCGTTGTGGAAAAACATTTGACAATTATTCAAAGGTTTTTGCACATGCAATTAATATACATTCTCCCAAGAAACGGAAAGTAAGAAAGAAGCGAAAGAAACGCAAAATAGAAGACACGGAGGATAAAGATGATGAAGAACAGGAACTGGAAGTGGAGGTAAACGAAGCGATTGGGGTCAAGAAAGAAGAAGAAGACGGTCAGAGAGGGAATCTGAGGAGGAGTGCGAGGAAATGGAACACGGATACCAGAAATTCCAACGGTGGATTTCTATTTTATTAATTATGATCGGTTTGTTATCACGTTTATTATAATTATTCCAGAAATACATAGATTTGATTTATCGGAGCTTATACCATAATATGTCGTTGAACAGTTAAGGATAATTTAAAATTTACAGATAAATAAAAGTCAAAGATATATTTAATGCAAATGAAATGATACCAAATTAAATTCATTGAAACTCACTCAACAACTTGACCAATTCTTTCATTTATTAATTAATCGATAACATCAACATTATTTTTTATCCGATAAATTGCATAGTAATTTATTCATGCCTGAAACTTTCAGTTAAAATTTGCATGTAATGGTGACATTATTATCATTTATATAACATTTTGTAATCGCATTTCAAGAATGCACAGCACAGGTTTTATGTCGAGTGGCTAGAGTATGCCAACGTAACGTGACCATTGCATTGCGATCACGAATACTTGAAGACGTGAATACAATAAGTATATAGCTTACTTTATTAAATTAAAGTTTACAACGTGATATTTATCCAAATATGCGCAACATTTGCTTTTATGTAATACTAAAAAATTATTAAATGATTAAAATTCAAACTACTCAGTTTGTTTATCTTTTATTGTTAGGAAATGTATTTGCAATGGAAGATGCTATTGAAAATATATACAATGTTTGCAACAAAGACATCACAATTCACCACATCACGTACTGTTTGTGGCGTGATAAACAAAGTGGTGGGACAAAGAAAGGTCAGTTAAAGGTTACAAAATAAGCTAATAATTTATTGTATTTTTTTCAAATTATGCAATAATTATTCATAGAGATAAATTGTCAATGGTTAGTTCACTCTAATGCAATAATGCAATGCAATAATTGTGCTGAAGTGACTGCTTGACAACATCAACAAACACTGTGATTGTGTTCTGATCGTCTGCATTTGATGGTCTTTAAACTACAAAGTATAATATTTAGCAATTACAATGCATAATAAGCTGTCTGCGTACTTCAACATGAAATTACGATAATTATGTCGAGTTTGTGGATAGACCTACGTAAGTACTTTTAGCATTCGAGAATACATTTAATTTGTCTTCATTTGTTTTAAAATCAGATTTAATAGTTTCATATGCTTCAACTTCAGTTGGAAATCCGTCATCGTGTTCGAAATTCTCATCATTCTTAGTTTCAGATTCAATAGGTTTTATGCTAATTTTAGTAGTTTTGTAATAAAATTTTGAGCTAGCTTTTACAAAACTATCATTTAATTTTAGAAAATCTTTAAAGTAAACTAGTTCACAGACAGCAATCAAACAAGTAAAGCCTAAAACCCCCAGACACAAAAACAAAAGATCGCTAATCTTATCCAATGATAAGGCTTTCGGTTTTACATTATCGTTTCCAAATATTTTAAGGTTCTGATTTACATAACTAACTGCACTATACTGTTTGGTAACAACAGAATTCCTCCCTTTCCTTGTCCATTGAAGCATTTGAATGCTTCCAATTTTAACGAGTCTAAAATGATTTTCATTCCAAAATTTCTTCAATCCAGACTCAAACGTTTGCCAAAGTACAAACTGTATTACTCTTTGGAAAACAAATTTCCGAACCGTCCAACCCGTAAAACTTGCAAAGTTGGGAACAGTCTTTCTTTTAACAATTTTCCATGATTTTGAAATATCCAAACAGGGGCCAAATATATTGATATTTTTATTTTCATCTACGAAAGCAAACATGTTCAGTCTACGTTGCTCGGTGTAATCTAAAATTTCATTTAAAACTTTGGGTGCGTCTTTACGATACAATGAAATGAAGTGCATACTTCTTACTAATTTCTCATAATAGATAGGTACCTTATTGTTTGCGCTAATTTTACCAGTTGACGGTCTAAGAAGAACCAACAAACTAGAATCTAGCGTTAAACTACCATTGGCATTAACCTGTTTTATGTACGATCCTACACTTATAATCGGATAAGAAATATATGAGAGATCCTCTAAAGTATCAGGTGTATCCAAAATACTGTCACTTGCCAAAAACGAAAACAGTTTCCCATCATATGCGTTACTTATTACTAAACCATAAAAATTCCAAATTAACCATAGAATCAAAGATTGATTTGAACTAAAATATTTCCGAACAGAATCCTGACACTGACTACAAAATGAAGAGAAGAAAAGAAAGAACCGATCAAAGTAACTTTTCCTGTAGTCAATACATTTTGATATTTTGCTTTTGAGCCAAGAAATTATCATTTGTACCAGAGGCATGAAGAAAGCTAAGAAAATAATGTTAATCCAAATCAAATACATGAATGGTTGTAAAAGTGCTCTTAAATTATTTCCGTGCACATTCCTCCGAGCGAAAATGAAATACGAGTAGCCTAACATATCAAAACCTGGAATTGGTATATCAACTTCAGATAAAACGTTAGTGACGTTACCTATTAGCCATCTATCAAACAAATTTTTTGCTGTCATATCATGATTATCTTCATTCTGAATTGATCTTTTCTTGTTAATCGTTAGATTAAAATAGTGCACAAGAACCTGTAATATACAAGGCTCACTAGAACTCGGGAAGCATTTTCCCTGACATCGGATTTGATTTCCAGGTAGGAAAACGCGTAATTTATATCCATGAAGGTTATTACGTATTAAAACTTTCCATTGAGATTTAAGCCAATTGAGATTCATTGAGATCGCACTTGCTTCTGAAATTAAAGCAATTTGAGTAGGCGGGCATCCTACGCAGATGTATTGAAATTTGTAGAAATTTTTGTCAGCGGAATAATTCACCAGAAGACGTACTCCAGAAAAATTAATGTCGTTTTGGTGATGCAAAATATAATTGAGAGAATTTAGCTGACTTTGCTGGCTTTTTGATGCTGTTGAAACGTAAATGATAACGGTGGGATTGCCATCAGAAACTGTTAATTTTAAAGATTTGTCAAGATTGATTTGACAGAAGATTATGTAATAAATAGTGAATTTAGTTCTGTAATGATTTGGGTTTGGAAGAAACTGGACATTGGATCTAGTAATGGTTGAATTTAACTTGACTATTTTATTTATTGCCAAAACATGAACTCTTTTCAAATAGAAGTTTGAAAATAACACGTTTAAGTTTTCAGGAACAGTTTTGTAATAATTTTCTGAAAATTTCCACTGGATCAGACAATATTGAAATAAGTTTAAAGTGGGACTTTTACTTTGATACAAATGCTTAATTGTGGTTTTAGATGCATACTTTTGAAATAAATTTAAAAATATTATGATATAGCAAATTTTGACGCTACTGAAGCGCATTTTGAAACTATTCATAGAGACGAAACAGAAAAATAAAGGAATGTTAATATTTTACCAACTAAATATTATCAATTCATGCACATTTGCCAACGTGATGCAATCGCAATTACTAAAAATACAGTACATTTATTACAATAAATATTGTACAACACATTGTGTTATTAATTTTGAATATATAACATGATATAAGATATAAAATAGACAATTGGTTTCATAACTACAAGGTTTGCTCCTATTCAATGAAACCAATTTAAGTAGTTGTTATAGTCTCCATTTAATTCTTTTGTCTGAATCTGAAGGTTAAATTAAATGAGCCCGTGGGTGTGTCCGAGGAAATGCCAATAAAAAAGTAATCAATATACAGTCGAAGCTCGATATAACAGACATGCATATAACGGGCAAATAGCTATAACAGACACACTGTGAGAATCTCGGCCAGCGAGATAGGGTTTTACATGTTAAAGACAATGCATATAACGGACACTATATAACGGACAAATACCTATAACAGACACATTTTGATGATCCCAGCAAGCATTTTGGCGCTATATTACGGACGGACACACTTCCCAAAACAAGCTAGTAAACGAGTTTTTTTGGGATTTTTTGGGGTCTCTGCTAAATAACGGACTGTCTGTAATGAACCAGAAACCAAGCATCAGTAATTTTAACACTAAAACTGATGCATGTACGTAAATTACAAAAATCAGACAACTACACTCAATATTTTTATGCACATTCCTATCAAAATGGGCAAAGTATCCCAGAAATACCCAGATTTCTGTTTTTTAATACTCAAATTTGACCCTGAAATGTGTAAACATGCATGCGTACATATAACGGACATGTCTGTTATACATATAACGAACAATAGCTATAACGGATCAAAAATTACTATCCCCTGCTTGTCTGGAGATGGAAGGACGATATTCAAGGAGATGGAATAACACTTGGAGACTGGTCATCAGCACAACATTGCCTGGAAGGACATGGAATTAGCGGGATACAGACACAAATGCAGCCTTAATAAGGAAGTGAAGGTAAACAATATGAGTGTCATTAAAATTTAATGTATATGTGTGTAAAACTGTAAAGTAATTCATCATTTAATTTATTTTCCAAATTAAAGGTGATAATACAATGCTAAACAATGCCCATTTTGACTGTTGCGACTTTACAGACCAATAATCAATAATTACTTGCAAAACAAAACTTTACGGGAAGAAAAATAATGTTTTGTTAAAACTATGATTTAAAATGAAAAGCATTGGCGAATAAACAATGTTCTACAGCACCATTTTCAATGTTATAAATGATTAAATACACAAGAATATATCATTTGACTTTAAATAATTTAAAATATTTTTAGTCGGTTAGTAAACGCTATCATTTGTATAAATTACAATCTATGATTTCGCAGATATCTCTAGAAATAATATATCTTATTGCTAATCATTTCTCAAGCTCAATGGAATCATCAGATGTTTGTGCAATTACATACGAGTATTGAGTGCAGATCTAATAGCTTCATTTATTCAGCTTGCTTTGTAGATGCTACATGTTTACATTCTCAGAAATGCTTATTGCATCTTCATTTGGACGTATTTTAATTCTCGAAATTGTATGATGTAGTTTATGACTCTCGAAGCTACTACCTACATCTAGAACTGTTTTAGAGTAAATCTGTTCAAAACCGGCAACCAAACAAGTAAAACCTAAAACTCCTAAACACAAAAGCATAAGATCACCAATCTCATCCAATGACATTGCTTTAGTTTTTGTGTTATGATTTTTAAATATTTTTTGCTTCTGATTCACGTATCCAACAGCGCTGTAATGTTTATTTACAACAGAGGAAGTTCCAACTGTAGTTTTTTGAAACCCTTGAATACTTCGAATTTGCAAAGTTTTTATAAATTGTTCAAACCAATAACTTCTTAATCCAGTCTCAAACGTTTGCCATAAAACATACTGAATAACTCTTTGAAAAACAAATCTTCTCACAATCCATCCCTGAAAACTAACAAAATTAGAAAGGGTTCTTTTCTTAATAATTTTCCAAGATCTTGAAATGTCCAGACAAGGGCCAATAATTTCAGTTTTTACACTTTCATCAGTAAGCGCAAATATGTTAATCTCACGCTGGTGAGTATAGTTTAAAATTTGATTAAAAATTTGGGAGGCAGCTTTGCCATGATGAGAAAAATAATTTGTATTTTCAGCCAGTATTTTGTAATAATTTGGTACTCTCTCCTTTTTAGCTGTCGCCGTCTCAGGTCTAAGAAACGCTAATAAGCTTGAATCCATACTTACTGTCCCATTGGGATGAACATCTTTTAAATAAGATGAAACTGTGATGAGGGGATATGAACTGTGTGCAAGTTCTTCCAAGTCATTTGGGGTATACCAAACACGATCACTTGCCAAAAATGAATACAATTTCCCATCGTAAGCGTTAGTAATAACAAGTATGTACATATTCCAAATTAGCCAAAGAAGCAGAGATTGATTTGAATTAAAATATCTTCTGACAGAATCTTGACATTGGCCGCAAAATGATGAAATATATAGAAATAACCAATCAAAATACTTTATTTTACTAACTGTACTACTTGTTAAAGCCTTGTTTTTGAATCGAGATATAAACAATTGAACAAATGGCATAATGAAAATTAAGCAAAATATATTGAGCCATATTTGATACACAAATGGTTGCAAAAGAGCTGCTAGTCCGTTACTGTGAACATTTCTTCGACTGAAAATGAAATACGAGTAGGTTACCATTTCAAAGCTGGGAACGGATATTTCGCCTTGGGACGAGAATTGTGTTGCTTTAGTCACGAAACGATTATCAAATACTTTAAACATAATGTCATTGTCTTTTAGAGTTGTAGCAGATTTTAGAATATTTATTGTCACATTTAAATAGTTTGAAATAGTTACTAAAATGCATGGTTTATTCGAAGGGGGAAGTAGAGGACCGTCACAATGGTTAGGAATCGCTTCAATGAATATATTTACTTTGTAGCCATTCAGATTACGCAATAAATTTTGCCATTGGGATTTAAGCGACTGAATATTTGTTTGAATGTTAGTGTCTGAAACTGAAGTATATTGTATTGAAGAGCACCATAAGCAGACAAATTGCAATGAGTATGATGCGTTTTTGATTGAATACTTCATAAAAAGGCTTATACCAGTGTAAAATGTTTTGTATTGTTGACTTGAAATGTAGTTTAGATGGTTTGTTTGGTTGGACGATGTGGAAAAGTAGATAATAAATGTAGGATTGCCCGTAAAACTTATTAGTGTTTTCGAAGTATTTGATGCGATTTGACAAAATAGTACTGAGCAAATACTAAATTTGGTTATGTAGCTCTTGAGAATTAGAGTATGTTTATAGGTTTTTATGTGAGTTGAGTTGTATGATGAAATTTTATCGATTTTCAGTATTTGGGGATTTTTTATGTAAGCAATATTACTGAACTGCTGAAATAACATTGAAAACGTTTGTTTATATAGAAGTGTATTTTCTGCAGATAATTTCCACTCGATTTGACAATTTTGAAATATTTTCAAAGTTGGACTAAAATCTGTAGAGAAACTTTGGGATTGAGTAGCGCATTTCTGAACTAGAACTGAAATGACGAGAATAAAAGAACATATAATTGTGCTGCTGGAATACATTTTGTTAATATTTCTATGCGAAATAACTAGATTTGAAGGAAACAACATTATACGACTAAAATATTATGAAGGCTTTGAAAATCGTTGACATAGGCTGATTTAATGTCTAATTTGATATGTTTGCGTGTTGTGCATCAATCTGTTAAAGATTTATAAAGATTAAATCTACACTTTGCACAATATATAGGTCTTTAGCTGACAAGTATATTCAGCATACTATACAATTATGCAGGAAAGCTAGGTTTTTGCTTGTAGGTAGGTTTAACAAAAGTAAAACTTAATATTATCTACAGATAATATAAATTATACTTTTCACACAGATATATGATTTTATGTAAAGACCGTACTTACTTTCGGCTCGTGCATATGAACACATGAGGTAAGTTTAACAAACGGATGTTTTAGCTATGAATAGATGTAACGCAAAAAATATAATTAAATTTAAATAGTTTATTAATCTTCTTATATTTTTCTATTCTACTTGACATAGATACTGTACTGAGAAAAGAAATCTTTAATAAAGAAGTTCAATTCAGTATTAAATTATGTGTGACTGATTTCGGAGATGAGCATAGTCACTATGATGTAAACACATTTTTTGTAAATATAAATGTATTTAATCGCTGTAAAACATTTCTGAATATGTTAGGATCATTATAACAAAATCCAACAAACAATGTCGGGACAGCTAATAATGTTACCTTATACCAAATTATAGGAGATAAACAATAGAGAAACAACTGCAATTGTACAGGCTCATCACCTAAAATTAGTTGTCTGGGAGGAGCAGATATTTATCATGAATATAAATTGAAAGCAGCAATTTCCACGAATTTCTGCACAACAACAAAAGCAACGGAATTTAATTTGTCCTATTTGAGCTTTAATTTGACAGAAGGTTAGTTTTTTATGCTTTTAAAACAACTTGAATGGGATCTACCCACCGCATATTATTCGTTATGTTAGATTTGAATTATACCTAATTCTTTTGTTCATTTGTTTCTAAATAATTTTACACATAAAAGAGAATATGGTTAGCATTTGCTAGCTTTGCCTTTTAACAAAGTATCTTGTGCTTCCAATTATTAATAGGTGCTCTCAAAAAAGTTAGGTTCGATAATTATATGCGTGGGTGAGACGTCTACTTGCAAAGCAATAAAGCAATGCACGAAACATTAAAAGCTGAGACTCAGCTTGTTGAGTTTATAATACTATCTTACATCGATAATATTTTGCTTGAAACCCCGCTGAAATTATAGCCATTTCTTATTTTGTCACGTGTTTCACTTGCGTGACCAAACTAAATTATAGTTAGCCAGATCTCGAGATAAATTATGAAATCGTTTAAAAATTAATGTGTAGGAGACACAATGCAACAAATTGGATTCCTCAAATCATTGTTTTCTGTCATGGATATGTATTACTCACTTGTTTGTAACTAAATACATCTATGTATTTGGTTACATTTTATACGTATATAATGGGAAATAATAGGTTTGCTACTAATGCTTTGTTATAAGAACGGCTTAGTGTAATATAATAATGCGTATAACATATTACAAACATTACATTCATTTTATCATAGTAAATGCGTTGCTCTATCAATATCTCCATACTCTTTTTGTAAAACTTGTCCACGATCAACAATATGAATCTAATATGGGGTTAAATGACAAAGATAATACGTAGGTGTTTCCAGAAATAGTGAAAAAGAATCAAGAGCTGATATCTCAGAATTCATGCACAAAGGCAAACTCAGAATTTTCATTGTAGATAGAGGAAGAACAGGGCTATCTTATGAGAAAATAATATTAGGTGCTATTCATTTGCTTATTGAGATGCAGTCAGTTAACGTGTCAGCATGGATTTTTCAAAAGACAAAATTAGTGAAAATTTTATACATCTAATTTTGCAAGGCTACCGTGGAGAGGCCCTTAGAAGAGAATTCAAAAAAGTTGTCGGTAAATGAACGTCTAGCTTAACTACTAGTTACGGATGGTGCAGCAGATTAGAAAATGGAGACCTTTTCATCCAAGATAAGCATCGATCCGGAAGAATCCCAAAAGCCACTGCTGAAACAAACGTTGAGGAAGTGAAGCGTGTATTGGACAGTTACAACAGGGTGAGATTAAACGAAGTAGCCAGAAAGATGCGTGTGTCTGTAAGCTCTGTTTATAGAATACTACCAATGATACATAATCCCTCATGCGAGAGGCACGATTGATTCCGAAACTTTTGACACAAGAACCAAAAGAAAAACCGGTGCAGATGATTCAAGAAAACATATACCTCGATTTCTTGGGCACGGACTTTTTTCTTGGCCAAATAATTTCCGGAAATGAAACCTACCACAATCGTTATGAGCCTGATAATAAGCAACAGTCATCTCCGTGGTTACTAAAGAGAGGGGAGTGTCCTAAAAAAGGTATTCAAAAAATCTCTGCAAAAAAGGAAGTGACATCCGTTTTTTAGGACCGGTTCGAAGAAATTCTTGTGTTCTTTTTTAAAGATAGAACACTTAGTGGACAGGCCTATGCAAAAGTATTAGAAAAATTGAAGGATGCTGTACGATGAAACGTGAGAAAATACAATGTGATGATGCAGTGTGCCTATCACACGATAATGCACCCAGTCTCACTTCCAACGTCATCCTGGAAGTGACAAACCATTTGGGATTTACTTTGCCGAAATACCCTCCTTACAGCTTTGACCTTGCTCCATCAGACTACTTTTTATTTCCAAAACTCAAAGACAGTCTGCGTGGGAGGAAGTTTTCCAGAAAGGACGACAAAGTTGGAAATAGCAAAAAAGCATGGTTTTACGTCGCGAGTCCTCCTTTTACAATGAGGACATAACTGTTCTTGAGCATAGTTGGGAAAAGCGCGTAAACGTTAAGGGTAGTTATGCGGATGAATTAATAAATAAATTTTTGTATTGTTCAAACGATATGAAAAAATCTTTCTTTTTCACTATTTATGAAAACACCCTCGTAAGTGCTAATAATTCATCCTAAAATAATAAATTTGCTATCGCTGTATAATATTATTAAAATGTATAAACCCATATCATTTTACAGTTTGTCGTAAGTTAACTGCATTATCTTAAAATGAACAAAAGATTCTACAGAATCAGTCAAGTTTAATTTTGGCTTGAATACTACTTGAAGATGATATTATCCTTCAGTTTACGTGATTTATTTGCGTAACCACAAACAATGTTCGTCACAATCTCATTAATAAAAATACCTTGTAAGGTTATGAAAAAGTACCGACTATTTGATCTCTGTTAATGCCCCATCATTGATAACCCCCAAATCCTGAGTTTCAGACATTTGACCTCTAGACGTCAAGTGAGGTCACGGGGTCATAAGACCATTGTCATTGAATTCCCCATCATCAAAAACCCCTAAATCCTATGTTTC
>JAQFYG010003392.1:0-12643 GCA_034694325.1 Entomobrya corticalis | reverse complement strand
TGACCACCAACAACCAATAAAAAACTACTTCCAGCGAGCCAAAACTGGATTACGGTAAAAGAAGGCTCCTGAAAACCTGGCAAAGGAAAACACCATTTCTACATTTACGGTTCCGGATTCCGTAAAAGACAAATGGTCTTGACTTTATAGGAGAGATTGAACTTCACAAAAAAAAAATTTAAATAACTTTTTAGATGAGTATTCACACATCACCTTTACACACAGTCAGAGGGAAAAGGCTTGGGCGACAAGAAAGCTTATTGCCAACACGTGAAGGTGTGATGCACAAGCACCATTCACCACTATACAAAATATCAAAAAAAAGATGATTAAACAAATGCTATCGCTTTATGCAGATTAGCACAAAATACTCAACTCCTGATCCTATGTTTGTTTTAAAATTTATAGTCACGTTGTCTGAAACATCTTCAAAATGCACGATTGAAGTTTATCAACCAGGTCACCATAAATTAAAACGTTTATCTTTGAACGGAATAAAAACACTTATTACTATTTTGCGGCTGTATTATTTTAATTTCCATTTATTTTCCCAACTGTGTTCCAAGTAGTAATAAATATCAAAATTTTCAAACCCGTGCAACTTTACATAAACCCCTGGTCATAAAACACAATAATTCATTCATTCAGGTACGCCTAGCTCTATGCTAAGGTTTCTGACAATTACACTTAGTCCAATGTTTTGAAGCTCAATAACAATAATTGGGCTTTTGTAGACTGTATTTTACGCGTATATTATAAATGCGCCTACGTTTGCATCTACAGAGGTCTATAGATAAGTCAATAAAATCTGTTTTTCGTTTAGAAAGCAGATGTTCTCGACTTAATGGCGAGCTTAATTCACGAAGAAAAAAAATTTGTTTTTCATGCACTATCACGCAATCGCCGAAATGGCAAATACCAAAGATATTTAGTTTAACGGTTCTCACACTTTTGGTACTCTAGTGCATGAATACTTGTGTTTAAAAGTTAGAAATAATATTGGTTATTCCTCCTGCTAATAAAACTTGACCACTTATAATCCCGTTTTACTTCGCACGGTGTTCAAACAAATTAAAAATAAAAACTGCCGTAGTCCATGATACTGTTTGATTAAAAACCTATGTATGTATAGCTGTTACGAATGTAGTGAAATGACTGTAGTATTTTTACCGTGTTTTGTATGTCTTTATTTTGTGTTTCTTCTGAGATTTGTGTATTTAGTTTATTAGTTATTGTGTTTGAAAATCGGTTGAGAACGGTTGATAGTTCACATCCATCAACTGAAAACGGTGTATAGTTACTCTTGGTACATATACTAGTTCCTCGACCATTCGTTTATGCAGTGCACAGCCATCATCAGTACCAATCATCTTCACAGCAATACTCTCAACACGTTGTTAGCCACCGGCATCTTTACGTCCTTCTGCTTTTCGCATCACATCAAGAGATCCTCCTCGGATGTTAGCCAATCTAGTCAACGGTGTTGTACGTTTGCAGCAAATAGCACCTCTCGTTATTTCGGTCAATAACCAAGTGACAGCAAAGTGGTTTGGATAATATATGGAGAGTGTTGTGTTATAAAAGAGTATAAACAAGCTGTGTCTTGCGCTTAGTCTCAAGAGTAAAGTAAGTAAGTACGTTTTGTCTCTAAAGTCAAGAAGAGATAGACCAAGTTCAAGAAAAGTACAAATTAGATAAGAAGAATTTCACTGATAATAAAATAATATCTTGACTTCTGTAGAATAAATTGATTGACTGGTTTATTTTCATTTTTCATTTCATTTTCATTATTTCATATTATTCCCAAAAGATTTGCAAACTTGTAATCGCGTACATTTATTTAAAGTACCATCATTTCAACATCACCCCACAATTATCTAAAAAGTTTGAAGGGTTTTTGTTGCCGCAATGGTTTCTTGCGTTTTTGAATCGACTACGGCGGAAGGAAGGAACCTTATTTCTGTAAGGAAGTGTCCTCCACACAGCATACTACATCATTAACGGCATTTCTTAGTAAACGCATACACAGAATTTAATTTAAAAGTTTAATCTACATTATTCATATCACGATTAATTTAATTTATTGACTGAAAAAGAATCTAGCATCCCGCACTTCAAACTTCCAGTACATTTTGTTAACGGTACTGTGTTTTCGATTTCAACCATTAACAGTATTTTTTCTCCTGGAAAACTTCCCAAATTAGGTGTACATGACTTTCATCTAATACACTTTTTATTTTTGTTTCATCATAAATCTGAAATTTAATTTTGAAGTGAATTTTAATGCATTTTCTTCAGAAATTATAATTTTAAAAATATATTGTACATTTCTTGAATGCTGGATTTTCATGAAAGTAAAATATGTACATATTTTCTGTGTATTATTTTCAGTTTTCATCAAACTTCAATCTGGAGCTGATAAGAATCCTGAATGTATATATTTTTATGATAAATTATAGAGGGTTAACAACCTGAATATAAGCAAAGTACATGATCTCGCACAAAACTTACTAGGGTGTGGTTTATTTGATACAATATTGGAGAAGGATCACCAATTGAAATCGACCCTACAATTAGTGTACTTGACCAAGATTTGAAGTTTGAAATGTTCTTACCAACTGACATTTTCGATTCTTCGTCATTACCAACCAAACTTGGACAAATTGCATGCTTTGAAATGTAGTATATCAGCGCTAGCAGGCTTCTGTTAACGTATTTGATTGTTTTAAAAATTGGACATCCATGTTTATGTCCTTTTGTACAGTTATGAATAATATGGAGTAATTAGGTAGCTAAGTTTCAAACTCTCTTTTTATGTGCAAAAGAAATGGTCAATGAGCGCTGATTTCTGAAGAGAAAGGTGACTCGCTGAGATAACTTTTCAGTCAAAACTATGCAAAGCTGCAACATCAATGATATTTATGCAAACGAATATCATAAGCAGGCGGATAGGTAGACTGAATTGTTCAATTTCCGCAAAGACTGCGGAAATATGGATATGTTGTATAATATTTATCTTGATCTCCTTCCTTTCAAACTATACTTTTCTTACTTTTGTATTTCCTCCTAATATAGTATGTATAGATAAATATTTAATTTACAAAGTACAGCTTAAATGCATTTTTAAGATTCAAAATTCATGTGAAAATTTTAGAAGATTATTAAAATAAGAAACAAAAAAAATTTATTTTCATGATATGCGTTGCTAAAAATTGTTTGTAACGATGGAATCCCGAGCGCCAAGACTCATGTAAATAAATAAGGTACTTAAAATATTAAAGATTAGATTATATTAAAGATATTAAATATTTAAATATTAAAAAGCTCCAGTAAAAACCGATCTTAATAATATTAGACGGTGTTACGAATTTTTAAGAAACAGACTGTTGAATAGTCCGATTTTCGACAGTTGTTAGTAATGATCGTCAATTACATCAATTGATGCGGCGAAACAGATTATCTATTTCAAAGACGACAAAATACGTTTGTGCGTATGGTATCATTTTCTCCTGAAAACAGATATTTGGCAAAAGCTTGGTATTATTTAAACAAGTCAAAATTCGCTGTTTGTTTTAAAATTAAATATTTTGTCTGATTACTTAAACAACCATATTGACATCAATATGATTATCTAACAAGAATACAGTTTTATTCTTCTTTTCATGAAATTAAGGATCATACTAAAACAGAACGACAAGATGCATTTCTAAACTTCAGGGTTTACCGATTCAAACTCAGAAATTTATAAAATGCGTTGATTTTAAGGTTCAAATTGACTTTTTCTGTGATGCACCAATTTGTATTTTCCTGTTTACATATAATATGAAACCGATAAAGAGAAGCATTCATAAATAAGTAATAACTAGAAAAAATCTTATTTTGACAATATCATTCTTTTAATAATAGCTTTATGACAAATAACCCCAAATTTTCATTTATTTGTTATAAAAATAAATTTTGATCTCAGATATTTATTATGTTATTTATTTTACAATATGTTATAGATAAAAGCAAAGTCTTATACATACTAAATCTAAATTATATTTCTTACAAAAAAAGCGTATTCATTTTAATATTTTAAATATTTGATTCAGTGCAAAATTTCGTTGGTTTAGTCGTGCGTACGCTTTTCAACCAATAGTAAACTTTTCCCAAAGTATTATGCCCAATGATACACTCAACAAGCCAAAACACCACAGAGCATAAAAGCCCCCAAATACAAATAAAAAATATAATTGCAATTTTCCCCGACAAACTTGAAGGCTGAAACCCGTCATCCTCAAGACTTCTAGATCTGATTCTTGGCATAAAATCAACCGTAAATTGTTTCCACCAATCCAGCAATCCCGAACCTCGAAGACCGCCTAATCTTTTAAGAATATTTGGATGAACCCATCTCACAAACCTAAGCCCAAACTGACTTTGAATTATATCATCTTTGCTTAAAAACACATTGTTGTTTCCCTTTTCTCTCATTTTGTGATATTTAATATTAGCCTCAGTTGCCGGCAAAAGTAACGCTTTCTTTTTGCAATCTTTTAAAATATCGCAAGGCCCATCTTCATTGTAGATATTACACAATTCATTGTCACCTTTTAAAAGTTCAAATCCAAATGGCAGTAATTTGGTGTTGTTGACCAAATATCGATTTCTTCCTGAAATGTCATCAATACTTAAAAAGAAATTTCTGATAAACCGCTCTTCAGTTTGCACATAACAAAATAACTCGCTTTTAAATAATAAGCCAACAGATTTGTTGGTTTCAAGATTAAAACCTAAAGTAGAAGCAGCCGCATCCAAATATCTGATTATGGGATAACCATGTGTGGTAATGTAACCACCCTGAACACAGAGCCTAGAATAAATATCAAATCCGTTATCAACTAGCATCTCAAATTTATCGAACGGAACTGGATCTCTTGGTAAAGTTAACTGTGAAATATTTTCATTTTTAAACGCGTTACTGAGTACAGTAACAACTAGTAAATATGTGCCAAATATTACTTTTAGACCGGATGTTTTCCAAAGCAAAGTTGGTATGGGATCACCTTGTTCCATAATCGGTCGAATAAAAGATATAACGGCTGTTATAAAATAATTGACAGTAAAATTTATGCCCTTTTCACCACATTTTTTGTAAACGCCGTTAAAAGTGGCCACAAAAGTTACGCAGGCCGATGTTGAAATCACGGAAATCCCAATGAGTGTCCAAATCCAATGGTCAAATATTGATGTGAGTTGAACGATATTTAACGCTTGGAGCTCTGGAGTTCCGCAACTAACAAATTTAAGTGACTGATCGTGAAATTCAAAAATTTGGTTTTCTTGCTTTCCGGAAAATAAAAGAAACACAACGGGAGAAAGTGGATAGTTTGCTGGGTTTAAACCATGATCAAGTGAATATACTGTGTAAAATGTTATGTTTTTAAAAACAGACCCAAGAAGTCTTGCTTCCAACTCCCAGCGGCCTTCGTCCGGTCTTAATATGCTATAGTTCAGAAAAGTTTGTATACCTTTTCTATCAGTTAGTTCAGGAAGTGGTTTAAAGTTTTGATTTAAGGAATTATAGTTAACTATTCCAAACATGAGAAAAAGGTAAAAGATATTGTGCAAATCATTATTTAATTTTTTAACTGTTTCCCTAAGTTTTGATTTGTCCAAAATTACAACTCGTTTTAAAGTCTGAGAGTATTTCTGGTCGTTGCATAACCGACATAAGAAGTAAATTTGTGAAATTTTCAAACCAAATTGTTTTAATGTTTTGGCATAGCTTGATAAATCAAAGGTTAAAGCAAACAGCTCACGAGATGTTGTTGCAGTTCCGTCCCAAAACAATGTGCTCTCAAGCAAAGCTCTTGACCAAAGAGTCTCAATTTCGTTTCCCTTATCGTTTACTAAAATGTCATGTCTTTCTCTGATGACTGTTGTCGCATCTGTTTGAAATGGATCCACCAGCATTTCCACTGGACCTGCCGCCCAAAAGATTCGTCGAATGCTTCCTGGAATTATAAGCATTGGTGCTTTAATTAGACCGGATGCTTTGTAAAATAAAGGGTCATAAGGTGGAAATAGGTAGAAATGTGCTTCGCAATGCCATTGTTTTGATTTGACTGATTGATCGATGAATGGAATGTCTTGGCATTCAAAATCAGGCCATTCTTGTTTGCACCATTCGATATTTGGGGAAATTTTTAATATTTTTTCAAATGGAAAGATTCGGGAGCGAAAGCTTAAGGTTGGGTGTTTCGTGAAGTTTGATAACGTCCATTTAACAATGTGAGTTGTTTGGATTATGTCGTATCGAGAAAGAATTAGTGGTGTTTTTGGAAGAAGCAGGTCTACTCCATCGTAGTTTATTAGATGAATTAAGCAATCTTTGTAGATTTCAAGATAGTTTTCAAGATTTAGTAAGATTTTGTTGTTTGAATGATGAGCATAGGGGCTTCGATATTGGGAATATTTTCTTTGGATTTTTTGGAATTTTGATGTGGGTGGAAAATGCTCAGGAACTACGGAAGAAACAAGCTTAAGATTTAAAAATAACCAATAAATTATAATTAAAATCGACATTTTTGCAAATACTGGAAGTAAAAACTGTAACTTTTCATACAAGACGTTAGCAATTATTCTATTCAGTTTAATATTTTCTATTCTGAAGTTATCTGTCAATCAAATCAACTACTTATCTTATTTGTTATTCAATTCAAAAGGGTTGTTAAAGATGATAAGGTGATTGCTTTTTTATTTTATTTTAAGTCGCAATAAACTAATTTTTACCGAATTTTCTAGACTTGACAACAAAAGCATATTGCGCATTTGCCCGGATGTTATAACCAATTTAATCGTCTGATGTGGTAGATTTAAGATTTTAATCTAGTAAACTGGTGTTCATTAATAATAAATAACCAGATATTATGAACACCAGAAAAAAAGACCAAGCTTTATACTTGGCTAAGTAATTGAATATGTTCGAGAATTTTCTTAAGTTATCCAACAAGAAAGTTCGCCATATATAATACTTTGATGTATAAGCTGATTGTTTTATTTTTTGAGAGTAAGACAAGATACGCTCTACTTTAATAAGTTTGATAACTGAGGTTTGCTGCACCTATACGCCCGTATTCAAATAGCTTGTATATGAAAGTGCAAAATTTCAATTTTTATTTTAACAAATGGATAGCTTTCCAAAAACTAAAAATTTGTTTTGCAACTTGCCAATAAATATGATATTTAGTTCACATTTTTTTGGTATATAAAAATTAAGGATTTGTTGCTTATTTGTTCAATGATTTTGGGAATCGTTTTGATAATACAGCTTACTAGTGAAATAGCTTATATGATATTTAGTATAGAGTCTGACAAAAATAGCTATGAATAACAACTTTGGTGAAAAATAAATGTTAGATTTACTATTTTGGAAATATTCTGTTACAGCTGAACTAAGTTAACAAATTACATAAACGTATTTTCAGATTTTGACAGAGACAAAGTAGTCAGGTTTATCCAACTTGCAAGTTATGTCTGACAGAGTTACAATAAAGTAATTCAGGCAATCGTAATAATCAAATAGCGGAAGAAGAACATTACTTAATAAGAATAAACGTTTTAGCTATGTTTATATGCCCTTTAAGCTGTAATTAATTCATAAGCACACCAATCTTTTTAGATAATATAAATTGCATGAATATTTTACTCACAGATGCTTCTGGTCACATTGTAATTTATTGTTTAGCCCTTTTGGTATACATACAATTATTGTGAAGTTTTGAGTACTTTTAAATCTAGAATTAATAGCATTTTAAACCAGATATTAGCTAAATTATATTTTTATATCAAGTTATTTTATAACACGCTGCCCGAGACACAAGTTATGATATTCTTCTTTGTATCAACCATAATATGAACATCAACTGGTAAAATACAACAAACAATCACAAAAATTAAAAGTAGTTTTACGACAAAATATATATATGTTTATTTGTTAATTACAAGTTTTGTCAAAGATGATTTTTATGACAAATAACTGTTGATTTTTTCTTCGCGTGTTTTTCTTTTCTTCACCTTGATATTGAATATTTTACTTGTTATATATAAAAGTCCATAATCGATTGGTTTTTTCACAGAATTCTCTACTTCGAAATAGAAATTATGCATATTTTTCCAAGAAATCATATAATTGTTTTGGGTCTAGGCCAATTTCCCGTGGGGCCCATTTCCCGCAAACGGGCTTTTCCCCGTGAGGTTGTTTTCCCTTGAAACCATGTCCCGCACGGCTATTATCTCGCAAGTTATTTACACCAAGAAGCTTAGTTTCGCAAAACTATGTAGTTGATGGATAGGGTTAAAATTTTAATTACTTGTCATTGAATCTCTTTCTGAGTATTTGAATGACATAAAAGAAAGGGCTGACGTTAAGCAATGTTAACCCTGGAACTTCGACATGAAATCAACCAAATGTTGTACTCGATGAAAACTATCGATTCGAGCTATTTTTGGGCACAGAAAACAACTTTAAAGTTTCGAAATATTTGCTTTTTTCTCAAAACTCAAGCTTTAGGCTGATATTTTTTATTCCAAACTTTATCTGCCAACAGTGTACACTTGACCAATTTGAATTTGATGGCCTTCGGCTGGCGGATTTTTATATGGAGGATACAGTCTTTCGGTACCAGCAGCGGCCGCAAGCCCTGGGGGCGTCTCCCGTCGCCAGCTTCCTGTGGTCGCCAGCCCCCGAGGCGACAGCGCAGGGGTCTTCGACCGCTGTGCGAACCCTTTACAATTTGCGCTGAATAGTATGAATTCCGAAAGAAAATGCAATGTAATATCTCGTCGAAAATTCAAATTTCTATTTATTATATGTAATTTATCATGTAGTATTGTGCGTAGTATGTTATTAAGTAAACATAATCCACGAAATAAAGCCATAAAATATTAATGCTCATAACTTTTATAAAAAACAAAGCCAATTCTTTCTCAATAAAGCAAACGAATGACAAAAGCTTACTATACTTACTTGACAGTTTTGGTTGAAGCTGTTATATGGTAATTCATGAAGATTTTCTTAGGACAAGGTCATCAGCTCTTTTCAGGTTTTTTTTAAAATTTGAGTCAACTTAATTTGTTTATTGATCTGACTAGATATATATAAGCATTTTAGTCCCTCGGGTACCCATTAACACGGGCGTCGTTCAACTGCCCAAATCTTTTCAGAGCCTTGAGTCTGTGGTACAGTAGAAGTATTTGGATTTTTTGTAGGAATTCGATTTCAAATTTTGTTATCAAGACATTTGTACATTTCGTTTGAACGCCGTAGCTTTTTCTAAAATGCTTTGCACCTCACGCTTTCATAACTGCATTTAGTCACAAGTTTCTTGTCTTCAATGTAAGCCCAGTGGGCTAGGGGTTGTTTAAATTTTTAAGTATCTAGGCGGCGGAATTGTAATCCTCGTTTTTGTGAGGCGTTCTCGGCCTAAAATTTTTTTCTGAGTTCATTATTCACCAACAACTATGACTTGGTTTTTGGTTGATGTAACTGTTGCTTTGTACTGTGAAATTATCCTGTAAATAATGATATGATTCTATCGGTCATCTTTAAGACGATTTGAGGTCATGCTCTTCGAGAGCTTCTCATTAGTTTTTAATGCCTGAATAATTCGATTAAAAACTTTTAACTTCTGCCTCATGCGTATTGCCACTATTCAAATTAGACCTTTCGCAGAAAACATTTAGAAGAAACAAAATCTAATCTTCAAAATGACGTATCACGCAAAGTAATCGACATCTGTTTTGGCGTCTTATTATCGATTGGCCAAATATGTTTTATGTCGTGGATGCTCTTTTGCTCTTTATTATGTTTCGCGGGATATATATCTTGCGGGATAACGGCCGTGCGAGAAAAAGTCCCACGGGAAAAAGAGCTCGAGGGAAAAAGTCCCACGGGAAAGAAGGCATGCGGGAAAAATCCCCTCGGGAAAAAGCCCGCTCGCGGGAGAAGGGCTCCATGGGAAATTGACCGGTAGCGATATTTATGGATAGTAGCCGCCTCATCATTTTTGCGAATCGGGACCGGCCAGATTTGCTAGCAGACTTACAGGTTTTACAACTTATAATTTTTAATGAAGGGCGAAGCTTTTATCTCTTATTTTTATCTACAAATTTGCACGAATCGATAAGCCAGCTTTGTTACCTCGGATTTTTTTTAAAAAGGTCTTTTATCTGTTTAATTTAACTTACGATTAGTAGATATATAATAATAGATAAAAGCTGCGCCCTTCATTTTAAATCCTTAAGTTTTAACTACTGTACTCAGACAAACAACTGTGTATGTGCTCTCTTAAACGGGTCCACTTTATGCGTACTATATTGCTACGAGAAGATCACGTTTTCATTCACCGGGTTATTTAGATGTGTTTTATTTCTTGATAAAAATGTTATTTTTTCGCAAAAAACCCATATTTGTGAATAAACATTCTTTTTAAACATTAAGATACACACATAGTAAAAATGTTTTGTTTAAGGTTTTTATTAAAACGCATTTAAATCTTGTAAATTAAATAATAATATTTAGTAATGCAAAACTGTATGTTTCAATGAATTGTTTTCTTATCATACTATATTTTAAATAAACTCTATTTATTTTTATTCCAAAATGGCGCTTGTTTATTACAGTGGCGGCAACGGCTTGGCTTATTTATTCAAGGTCTATTTTCTGGAACAAAAAATCTGCTTACTTATGCTTACGCATTTTGTTCCAAAACAAATCCCAATAAAGATTTAGTCTGATTCTTACCGTTTTGGTAAAGTGTAAAATAATTTCTTTAGTACGTTCTTTCGTTTCATAAATAAAGTAAATAATGGCCACAGAACACAAGTAAAAAATGCACAATTTTAAACAATAAAAGGTTGTTTGCTTAGCAAATGCCACAGTGTACAGTTTTTTTTACTTTGATTTTGAATTTGACTTTTTGGAATGTTGTTCGTTTATGTGAAAGTAAAAACTGTTATTCAGTCTCAACTTAATTTTTTATGATCTTTCCTTTTTAACCGTGACTTAGGTATTCAAAATCTAACTTAAAACTAATGAGCGACCTTTCGTATCCCAAACAAATTTCTTTTTTTGCATCTACGTGATTTGCAAAAAATGGATAATCAAGTTTTTAGATTTTTCGATATAAAAAAGGTCATTTATCAGTTCTCTGCAAGTAAGTAGATAACAGCTAGGCCCTTTATTTTGAGCCTTAGGTTTTAAGGACTGTGCAAAATAGACATAAAACAGATGGAATAATTGAGCAAAAATAAAATTTAATTAAAATATGTCTTGCGCCATTGCATACTTTGTAATTTTTATTTGCTTTTTGTTTAAAATATTGATAAAAAATTATAAATTTTACGAGTTTCTTGTTACACTATTTACAGCGTTACTGTGAATTCTTGACTTGCATAACTTATGTCGGAACTGGCACTTTTTGTCAAGGCAAAATTTCAAAGATTATGCTTATTGTTTCATTGAAACGAATCTTTGTACACAAACTGTAACATGATATTTGGAGTGGAAATGTTTTTGTATTAGATCAATGAAATCAGACAAC
This sequence comes from Entomobrya corticalis, assembly GCA_034694325.1. Taxonomy (NCBI): domain Eukaryota; kingdom Metazoa; phylum Arthropoda; class Collembola; order Entomobryomorpha; family Entomobryidae; genus Entomobrya; species Entomobrya corticalis. Next base: position 1,055 of record JAQFYG010003392.1, on the reverse strand, counting down.
AGTTGAATCTCGATATAATAGATAACCAGAGAAAGTAGAAATCTCTCCAGCGTGGCAACTGTTTGCAATTAATATAGTAGAAACTTTAACTTTATATTTACATAGGCTATTTTACCGGCATTTTTCAAAAAATATAAAAAATCTGGGAAGCGTAAAACGCAAATGTGCTTTTACTGCATTCATTTGTGTTTACATTCATATGATTCTCTGAATTTATTTTTACTTTGTAGGGAAATTTCCGCTAAATATTATAAAAAGACGCTCCCCGACAAGTGTGGCTCTTTCCCTTATAGCTATTTGAGGACTTTTTTATGTCCACTACATGTATTGTAGTCAACATATAAGAACAAATGCCGGTAGAACAGCAGGTCGGAATCTGTCTGCTATACCTACTTGGCATCCATAAACATGTCCCTATGTCAAACATTTACTGCATGACATGACGAATATCTCTCATGCGATTCAAAATAGTTTTAATGGTTGATCTTCTTGAAAGATGTTTCAAAGAATTTTAATGCACACATATAGTACAAGATGACGCATAAACACTTTTATTTAAATATTCTACGAACAAACTAATTGTAAGTGTTCCAACACGTGAAAGCAAAATAGTGATGCAGCTTTGTTGGGTGATGAACGACCATGTACATGTTTTCAAAATTTCAGCTACTATTTACGAAAAATGCTTTTGAATAAGACGGCCATTCTCCCTTGTATCTCTTCGAACAATCGTGTATGAAAATAAAAGAAACAGTTATACTTGTCTGCGCTATATCGCTGCATTTACATTAAATGTCATCCAAGCGTCGACAATAAAACTGTATGTTTTGGCAAAGAGTATAACGATGATATATATTATACGAGGGTGTTTTCAGAAATAGTGAAAAAGAAAGATTTTTTAATATCGTCTGAACAATACATAAATTTATATATTAATTTATCAGCATAACTACCCTTAACGTTTACGCGTTTTCTACTACTATGCTCAAGAGCAGTTATGCCCTCATTGCAGAAGGAGGACGCGCGGCGTAAAACCATGAATTTTCGCTATTTTG
>JAQFYG010003391.1:0-12645 GCA_034694325.1 Entomobrya corticalis | reverse complement strand
AACGAATGATTCCAAAACAAAACTAGATTCAAGAACTACAAAAATACATACAACGCTGCATTTTTATCTTGTTTTTTGTTATAATTTGCAAACAATATTTTTCTCGTCAACAAGCGTGAAATTGTTATCGAAAGTAATTTTTTTTCTCGTTCAATAAATGAAATGGATTAGTACATGCAAAGAAAACTTTTCCATGTTATTGCTATTTAAATGTTGAGTGTTATGTAAAACGATTTACTATTTTCTACACTATCTGTATAATCGACCTAGAAAAACTCATTAAATAAGCTCTTTTGTGTTTATTTTTTACAAAACAAAAGGAAAATAGTTCTTGAGATTTAGTGGTTAGCTTTGATTTGATTTAGATTAGTAATGTCAGCAACATATTTTCAGGCAAAATACACCAACTGATTTGAGATTGAAAATTTCAATCCAGAAACCTCGAGGGTATACATGTTACACTAGGTATATGCATCAATTCTTACAATTCCATTTCGAATCCTGGGAAAAATTCAAGCAAATGGAAATATTTTGGGGAGCAGGATGACTGCCTTGCTCTTATTCTGGTAATTGAAACAAAAGTTATGTGCAAGCTAAATTGCGTGAGCATTACGAAGGGAGAAGGGAGCCAAGTGAGGAGAAAAAAGTTATTTTTTTAACTTTTCCATTTCAACCTATTCTTCTACACCATTGTTGTCTTCCATGCTGCACGCATAGGCATATGCTACAACAAACCAAATGCACTTCATTTTTGTGGCTACCTAAAATCTAATTTACAGTTTAAATATATTATAGAAAAGTAAAAGTTGATTTTGTCTGCTGTGCGGACATTTACACCCTATGTATATCTTCCTTCTGCTACTGTTATTTGTTGGCGTGCTACTTATTATATTTTGTTTACGTTGATCGCTGTATTATTGACGTAAAGTCTACTTTTGCTAACGAAAAATAACATGGAACATCACAAACAAAAACACCAAAGGGAAAACCAACATGACACGATTTTATTTTGTAAAAAGTTTTCTTCTCGTATTTTTCTTATGGGAAGGAGTTCTCCCTAAAATACCTTCTATTTATATTTTTGCAAAAAGAAACGACGTAAACACCATTTCGCACCAGCACCTGAACAAAACTCGAGACTTGAAGCCCAGCTAGTAGTCGAATCGGAATAGAAATCCATGACACTAGAATTGGTTCCTGTGTCTGTTGTTGAGTCGGTTGAATGCAGGATGGGACGGTGATAATGATGAAAATTTCTATTCATTTAGTCAAGCAGCAGCAGCAGTCAACAAAATCCAAGCTTGAAATATTTACAAACTAAACAAAAGAGGAAATGAATGGAAAGGGGAGAAGAAAAAAACGCCAACTGTATAATACTCGAATTCAGAGTTAATTATTATGATTATTGTTGCTCAAATTTATGCATAAATAAAAATGGCACTACTATATTCCGTCGTCAACTTTGCGTCGTTGAGGAAGGCAGAGAGAGAAAGGTCTTATTATTTGCTTTGTTGGCCCGTATATTGTGTTGTTGACTGGAATATGAAAAGGGTAAATATTGATTCCACACTACATTCTGACATCGGTGGTGGCAAACACTGAATAGAAAATGAGGTATCTGGAAAAGTTGTTGTGTGAAGCAAAGAATATGGGGGAGCTCAAAAGCATACTATTATTATTCAGAAGGAAATTATTTCATTCCTTGGGCTTTCTCTTTTCTTTCACTGTCTAAATACTTGTCATGCAGCTCGTGTGGCCATTTTACGCAGAGGAATGAATGAAATTCCTTTGCTTTATTTGCCCTTTCTTAAGTGGCTCCGCAGAAGAAACTATATTTTTACCTATGTTGACAATGTGGAGTGTGTCTGAAATGTCCACAAAAGAAATTAGAAAATAATTGCATTTTGCTTATTTGTGCGTTATTGTCATTATTATTATTATGAAAAATATAGTTTATTTTCGTTATTGCAAAATATATTTAGTATAGAATGAGAAAAACAGTTTTGTGAAATACTAATTTTACTGTCACAATGCATAACAAAAGGAAAGATGAATGATTGACTACGTGAAAAGTTTGCTTGCAGCAGAATGTGACAAAATAAATACAAATGAAAATTGAATTAATATTTCAGAAATCTACTAGAAATTGTGCTCCTAAGAAATATTCAACATTTCATGACAAATTATAACAAGTCTTTTGCATGAAAGATGATGAATGAAAGGTTCTATGTTATCAATGAGGTTCCAAGTATCTGCAATAAAGCGTGATTTATTTGACAACAGAGATATTGAAAAATATTAATGATACACAAAAGCGGCATTGGTTGCATTACAAATACAAGCAAAATGGGACGTAACATGTAACATGTCAACTCGGAAAATTGAAGCAATGTATCATTTTTGCGTGGGATGTATGCTGGTGGTATCAGTACCAGGGAACAATAAACAACTTATTACAGATGGATCAGTTTTAATCAAGATACAATTTCTACCGGGAATATGTAAATTTTGAAATTCTTTCGAAACCCTTTGAACTTCTCAATCTCAATGCTCAAAAGAAGAAAATGATCAATTCGCTAGAGTTTAACGTGGTCCCATTCAATGTTTTGCATTGATGTTTTCTTCTTATCTAATTTTCATTGAAATTCACAAGTTTTATAATAGATGCTGAGAAGCTCATAATATACCTACAGTATACTGAATATATGCATGACATGGATGAGCAAACTTAATAAGACCCACACATGCAGATATATCTAGGACATTTAATCTTAGTACACATTCTGGCACAATTCTCAGTACCAGATTCCAATGAATACGTAACAAAAATATGAAAAGTAACACTGGAAAGCTTTCAGTGAAAGCAAAACTTTCATAGCGTGCATGAGTAAGAATACGCTGCTTTCATTTGTACAATAATTAAGCAATGTTGAAACAAAATAATATGCACTGTCTATGTTGCTGACAGATAAAATGTTATACTTTACAGTAAAAATGACTGTATAATATATCTAGATAATCTAGCAGGTATCTAAGATTAGGGACAAGCTTTAGAAAACAGAGAAAAGATGCATGGGAAAACATAAAAATCAATAAAGAAAGTTTAGCATGAAAACTAAAGTTTTGATTTTTTAATACTTTCTACTTTAACCTTTGACGTCAGGATTGCTACTCTCTATATTCGTCTTCAACTAACTTACTAACTTTACACTGCAAAAGAGATACATGTATGTAAAGCTTGCGTTTGGTAGTTAATAATTACTTACTACTTACCCCAAACATGAACACTCCAACCAGCCGAAGGTTTACTCTGACTAATTGAAGACGTTGATAGTTCTTCGCATGGAATATCCTGAGAAAACTTTTTCGTTAAACTTCTAATTTTACCAAAACCCGAGGATGGTTTCGTTGCTGGATGTGATGACGAGGACTCTGCACCACCGCCACTGCTAACTCCACCAGTAGATCCTGTTCCCATGTTTGGATTATTTATGGAACCAGACATACCTCCGCCACCACCACCGCTAGCACCGCCACCAATTCCTCCGGATTGATCCAAGCTATTTCCAAGCATTCCACTTCCTTGCACACCGACGTTTCCTCCGGGAGCATTAGAGAGACTAGTGTGCTGCTGGTTTAGCTCGCCACTGTCACCTGTCTCACACTCGGATTGATTCTCAGGTAAAGTTTTCCATCTTCTTATAAAATCTTTTGTTTTGTCTTTCGTTCTACCACACGCAGATCTCCAATTATTGAATATTTTTCGCGTAACACGAATAGAGTGCGCCTTGTCAATCCCATCCGGACCTACCGTCGTATTTGTGTTATTGGCTCCAGTGAGTCCTCCACTTACACTACTACTTCCAGTTGGCGTAACACATGTCGAGTCAGAAGTGGAAGAATGCCGACTTTTACATTTGTTTCCACTTCCACCACCACTGCTAGCATGCTTAATAGGACTGGAAGGGGGCTTTGTGCCCGTTGGGGTGTTAATCGTGGAAGTTGATGTGTTATTTTGGTGAGTACTCATTTCGCTTTTTGTACTGTCTACCACTGTATAACCATAACTAGAAGAACTTGATATTATTATTCCATTAGTTGCGGTGTCATCTGAACAATTTGTTGTTGCAGAATCCGCGAATTTGATAGTTTTCCGACCTTTTGTAGTTGAGGGCGAACTACCACTCTGAACAGCGTCTGTATCTTTCTTCCTAACATTTGAAGTAGATGTTGTTGTAGAAATGCTAGTTGTACTACTGGCTTCCGATGAACAAGTGGTAATGACACTGGATCTTTGACATGTTGACGGAGTTGCCGTTGTAGCACCGCTGCTGCTATTACTGCATATGACTTTTGTTGATCCCCATGAAATAGCACCTGTACCAGAACCAGTACCAGAGCTACTGCTTCCTCCACCACCGTTTCCACTATCTCCATCAGTCAAAGAGCTAATGGGGCTTGGACTTTTACTTAATGGAATGGGATTATTTGTTGCACTAATGCGGCTCCAGTTGTTGCTAGCACTATTGTAAATTGCAAAAGTGTAGGATGACGAGGGCGTGATCCCCGTCGGCAGTTGCTGATGCTGCTGCTGTGGTGGTCGCTGTTTGTTGGCACAATTGTCGGAGTGTTGCTTCACTGCTTGGTTTAGTGACATGAAGGTAAAGTTAAGATGATGGATGGGATAGGAGGGAGTAAGGGAAGCAGGGATCCAAGGATGATGGGATTGGACAATTTAAAAGGGTAATGAAAATGATGTTATGGGATCTCATACTCATGTCCAACGTCGTCTCCAGATGTCTATGTCATTTTATTTTATTTTTCATGTGTACTAACTTACAAGATGGAAGAAGAAAATAATGTTTTGTATCTATCTTTTCTAAAAGACCGCTTAATCGTTTTAGCTTTTGCTCCGTCTAAATGTCATTTTTGCTGTCACATATTGTCTTTCTTTTCTCCTCTTTTTATCCAGGACAGGAGAGTTTGTTAAGACAATGACTAATGAAATCAAGGGTCCATAATTTTCAGTTGTGAATATACTTAAGCAAGTTAATATCCATTAATATCTTTCTGGTAAAGCAGCTCCGTCCTTTTTCCTTAGACTGTTATATATTTATTAGTGTTTATACATCGTAGTTGATGGTCCTTCACAAGTTTTGCAGTTGGTGCTACGCAAATTTTCTTCAGACGCCGACACAATTTAATTTGACATTTTGAGCACTTAACGGAAAACCATTCAAACTGCGAGTGTTTGGGTGAGACTATATTCAGAGTGTTTCTAGCTCAAATAGAATTTGTTAGTCCGTTATTGTTAGCCAAGTATTTACTCCTTCCCTTTGATGCTGCTTAATAGATTTTTCTTCGTAAAAAGGCAACGGGTCGAAGTCTCAAGTCCCCAGTAATTTGTTTTCTCTGGAGTGAAACTGGAAAGAAAATAAAATCATATAATTGCTCATTCTTCAATATATTCCTTTTGTCCCTACTTACTTACAATGTTACAATCCACTTTAAGACAGTTACAAAAAAGTCAAATTTCATTAATTCTCAAGTAATTAGATAAAGAACATGACTAATGTGACGTAAGAAACCCTTTTCTTGTTCTTTTATGCGTGCCTTTAGATTTTTTTCTAATAGGATATTTTGTGCACGTGTACCGACTAGAACATGCCTACAAGTATTAATACGGTTGTACATGCCTCATCTTTTCAGAGACCATAAGACAGAAAAAGCAATTCTTGTGGACCTCTCTCTCTCTCTCTTAATGTTTCTTTGATAGTACCTTTACCTTTACAATTTTATTGCTTACACAGTAGAAAAGAAAAGCAACAGAAGTAGTAACACCATCTCATGCATAATATACGCAGACTTTTTCAATTTCCCTTGCTTTCTTTTGGGGAAAATAAAAGGTGTAACTGTGTAACGTGCCACTAGTCGCATTCTTCTTTGGGCTGGCTTCCCTGGTTCCGTCCTTTTGTTGCTCACTATTCGACTTTTGTGATGGAGGCATTAAAGAATTTAATGAAGATTAATGGAAGTGTCTAGAAGAAATAAAATGGGATAAGAAGGTGGCTGTGCTAAAACCGTTTTACTCAAGTTTCTATTCGTCTTCTTTACACGATCGCTGTCGAACAAAAAGATCTAAGATGGTGAAAATGCGGAAATAACCGCTTCGTACGTAGCGAATGCTGGTGGTAGGTAGTAATCATTTTTATAATCTTGGTAATATGATCAGATTGGAAGGAAACTGGAACTGACAAGGAATCAGCTTTTGTCTCAAGTCTCAATATATGATATAGTTGTTTTGTTATACAATAATTTAATAATTTTATATGTTCACCTTTTATTTTTAACAAGAATGAGCTCTTATTATGCTTGCGAGTTTCGCTCTCATCATTATTTCTAAAAATAAAGTTTGCTTGAAGCACAAATAATATTTGTTGTTTGAAAACTTTTGCCGAGAAAAGTATGCATCATGCTGAGTTGTTAATAAAAATGACTGTTTTCAATTTAATCTTTTCGTGGAACTTTGTACCAATACATGTATTTAGTTCTAGTGAACTAGATGAAAAACAAAAGATTTTTAATAGAGGATTGACGATGCTATTCTGAGTCAAGTCATAAATTATTTTACTGTTTTTGTTAGATTTACTAGTTTGCAGTTTTACAAAGTATCGGATTTATGCAGTACCAAGTATAATTAATTTTTGTTCCTATTGTATCATCGACAGATCGAAAACGAACCTTTATAAAACTGGATCATAGTTATACTTCATCGATGATGGTTCCACTTTCACTGCATCCTATCGTTTACACTCATAGGTATACATGCTCAAGTGAATAAAACCATTTTACCACTTTTTCATTTAAGTTGTAATCCGCTTACTCGAGTAATGCGTTGCAATGTGAAACTCATCTTGTGCGTCTTTGTAACTCTAAATGACATTATACATATACGTTATCATTATTTGAGAGTCAAACAGTGGTACTCCACTCCGTCAAACTCTATGGGTCTTGGTCACCACACACAAAGCATCACATTGCAACGGTCGATTGTAAAAGGTAATCCACCGGCTACAACCGCCACCACTAGATTGAAATCCCAGAATTTCACATGAAAATATCATGCACGACTAGTTTCCTAACATGTGTTTGCTTTATCCTTTTTTCTCTTGTTTTTCTCTGTCTATAAGGTAAAAAGTCCACACACGTAAAAGATCATGATCCCTTTGTCTATTGCTACATATACTTATGTACACATACCTAGTTTTTTACTTGCTCATATGTATCCGAGCAAGTACGTCAAGTAAAAAACTATCAAACTTCTCATTTCGAAATCAAATCTCGAGTAAAGCACACAAAATATATTATATATAACTACCAGGAAATACGTACCTACATAATATATTGCAATCACATTCTATCATGATGACTTTCTATGTATTACTAGAGTCCAATTTCCCAACTTTCTTTTCAAGAATCATATAGTGTTACACTTCTAAGCATCATACAAACCATCCAGGATCTATACACGCATGTATACATCCAGAAAATAGAATATTCCGGAAATATTTCTGCACCTTTAAAAGTCGATTCTTAGGAACATACAAGCAGTAATCATCTCATGAATACTCCATGCGTCTTCCAATTGCACTTGAGTAATTTTGTGCCTCTTTGCTGCGGATGTATAACTTTTACAATCTTGTACTTTACGTAGTACTCAACTCTCCGAACTAATACTGTATTCCATAATGATGCCACTGTTTTCTGTGTCATTACATCAACCAATCTCCCTCCAGTTTTTGTGTGAATCCTAAGTAATAATACACTTTCCTGGCTGTCTGCTAGTCTACTCAGTCACACGTCCATTTATCCATGTCTATCCCTCCTTCATTCTATCGTCTTTTGTATCTACGAACCCATATGTCCATTGTTCTGTCACGATGCGGTTTGGCCTACTGGCCCAATACACTACACAGTATTGCGATATGAGATACAAAATATATTGCAATAAGTTACAATTTTACTTCTTTTCTTCAAGATTTACGTCTCGCTTTCTTTCATTCGCAACAGCAGCAACATTACTTTCCCCCAAGCGAATTTAAGTGTCTATAAGTATTCTCTCGTGACGTGATGAGAATCTAATGGAATTTAGACATTGTGGTACACACTACACGGATGGACGAATGATAATATGTGGTATGTATATGGTCCAGTGAGCTTCTTTAAAGAACTAGCAGCCAAGCCAACATCACCTATTTCTAGAGTGTGCAGACGGCAGCAGATCCACCGCATTTTTGTTACTTCAATATATTAAAACTGCGTATATTTTGGTTGTTATATTTGCAAGAATGAGATTCCTACTTGTGATTTATGCTTCTGATCATCCATTTCCGTCCCAAACGTGAGACACTCTGACTGTCATCGGATCAGATATATTATTATTATACACATAGCATACTTTGTACTTTAAGTAATATAGCAGAAAAATATAGAAACGAGTATGTGCAGAAGGGCATTTTATTTTGATGCATTACAAAACATTCAGTAATACAACAAACGTAGAACCAACCAAAACACCAACAACATGGGGAAACGTGCTTTCATACAAATTGCCATCAATTTCAAATGTAAACATGCTCTCAGGTTGTACATTATTATCTTATCTTCTGAATGTTAGACAGGTAAAATGTTGTAGCTGATGATATTTTACTCCCGCTTTCCTTACACAATGCTGTTGTTCCCTTTCAGTGTAATAATTCTCTCATGAAAGCTGATCTATTTTCAGATTATATATGTGAATCTGCTATCATTAGCATTATTAAAACAACAAAGATCAAGTAATGATAAAAATGAAAGTTGAACACAAAGGATTAGTTTAGGCAGCTCTTGTTCTTACCTTTATCATTATCTAATGCCAATGCTTAAATTATGCTTTCATAATAATTTTGCAGAAAAAAAGTTGGACAAAGAGAGATGCTGCCCAAGGATGTCAGAAATGAAGCTTTGTTACGCAAATGAGAGCAGCTACGGCTATCGCCATTGTATCGCGTGACAGAAGGCAACGAGGGAGACACAAAAAGCCAGAGGCAAAGAAATTGAATAGTACTTCTGGTGATAGTAATGCCGCTTTTTTATTCTTATAGGCATGTGTGATTCTCATAATGTGGATAATATGTATAATATACGCATGACAAAAAGTCTTAAAAAGAGAAAGCAGCACATATTTTTACTTCTCGTTTCCAGGTCCTGGGAAAAGTACGAAGTAGCTCAAAGGAATAATATAATGTGGAGACATGTGAATTTTTCACTCAACTACCGAGAATAAGTGGCATGGAAAAAGAAGAGAGAATAAGGCATTTTACTTGTGCATGCTCTGTACATTCGTAAAATGGGAAATGTGAGGAGGAAAAAAAGAAGAGCACATGAATGGAGCACACATCAGGATAGCTCAAGTGCATTATTATTATATTAAGCTTAAATAAGTATCCTTCGTGCTCAAGTATCGCCTTTCCTGTTCATCTACTCCTTCTGTTCCTCCGGTACTACTGCTGTTACTGTACCTTTTGTCTGTTGTAAATTGCAAAAAAGAGGTTCAGTTCAGAGATTCGCACAGGATGTTTCACAAGCTTATACCTTTTTGGTGGATGAATATTTTTTACAATGGTAAATCATGTTTAGGAATGGTTCGTGAGTTTTTCTGGGAACACAAGACATAGATATTGTATTATTCTTCCGTTATTTCCTTTCTTTCTTGCCTTCCTTATATACTTTCTCTTTATTTAGCATTTTGTCCTTTCGGCGATAAAAAATGAGAAAGGGAAGTATGGAAATCTTGTACGGCATTGTTTCCAGGATTTTATGCGTTCATCTTCCAATTATTATTTTTGTACTGGTTATATGAGAATATGAAATAAAACCAGAAATACCTAGTCATATACTTTTTTGCCTTTGTGCTTCTAAAGGATTTTGCCTGTAAGGTAAAGTTTGGATTATAATTTAGAATCTGTAATTTACAAAAGATGTGTGCAGATAGACAGAGGCAAAATGTATGACTGTTACTCAAAGTAAATTATTCTTTTGGTGACTCTGACTGTCTTCAAATCGCGAAAATATTTTTTCTTCTAAAAATAATATTTACTTTTGCGTCAAACCAGAAACATCAAAACACTATGGCATGACATATCTACACACATTACCCTAAAAAGGAAAACATTTATAATACACATGAATGTTGTGCTTAAAACCTTGAAATTTTCTAAAGCATTAAAGGCACAGAAACCTTTGAGAATTGTATAGGAAATCTAATAGTTTTTCACTTTCTGCCACATAATTCAATATTAAACATACCAACACGGAAAATAAATTTTCCTCTTGCCCCTGTAGTCAAACAATTTATTACAAGTATCTTTAACTGCTCATTCCAAAATGGATACAGCTCAAAGCTAGCTGGAATGCCCAAAAAGTTTTGTGCTTTTTGTTGCTGTTTACATATCCACTCTTCTCCTCAAACAAGATTGTGCATAGCTTACAAAAGCTTTTTAGACTTGTTTAGAATTGAGGTTGAAACCCGTAGCAGTAATAGAATAGTAGCAGCCATCAACCCCACACAAGCCTGCTGAATGATAGCAAAAGTGAAAGTGGTCCTTTCATTTGTTATTACGAAATGTTTAACAAACAAGAAGTCTTCTTTTTCTACTTTTCTACATTTGCTCAAATCACTTATTCATGTGGTTTGAATTAGCTGCATAAACACTTTCATCCCATTGCATTGTTCAGCAATTCATAAAACAGCCGTATTAATGGGTAGCAAAACTTGGTGAAAGTTTGTAAATGACAGAAAAATAGATAAACTTGAGAAAGCATTCTATTTACCAATAGAGTTTATTTTGCATTTTTAGAAGAAAGAGAACTCAAAAGAGCAGCATTTCGAGATTTCAAATTAATAAATTGTAATACAGCACTGTTATTTCCCTGCAAATATTATGTTATGACGTAATGACAAAATAGAAATCGATATTAAAGCAAATCCTACTCCTACCCCTTCCCCTTCCGTAGGATATCCTACACTAATCACTAAGGGGCAATGCTATACATGCTTTCTGGGTAGAATAAAATGTCCAAGTTCAACAACTCCCAACTTTACATTTTTATTTCACCTCAAACTAGTAGCATATCATCATATTTACCTCTTATCGCCTTAATGATATACTCAAATCCTATCGAGACGCATTTTGTTTGAAATTTCTGAAAGCATGGCATACTCTTTAAACGATCTTTACTTCCTTTGTTAATCCATATTTGTGTATTCATAATAGGAATATGTATTGGGTTTGATGCGATCCGAAAAACATTCCAAATTCTTGTAAAACTCTGCCAGCTTGTTCGAGTGTTTATCGAAGTTATCAATGAACTCCTGAATTTGGCTGTCTTGCTTTTATGTCATAGCATTACAATATACAAGCAATTACATAATTTCTCTGTTTGGATCCTACCACATGTAATTGCAACGTGTGTTTGGCTGTATGGAATAATTCGAATATGGATCAATTCGTCGGAGTGCCTTTTTTAGGAAGTTCATACACATGGAACCTCTCTGGAATAAAGTCATACGTGAGCGTGCGCGCAGTTCGAGTTATCAATTATCCGTAGAAAATATTATCGAGGCGGAGCAGCCAGTTCCAATTGACTAATTATGTATCTAATGAAGTTTTAGTAATCTGATTACATACCAAAATTGAGAAATAATCTGTAAACATAACTCATATTAGCTTTAAAAAATAAAATTATTGCAATATAGCAAGCAAAACTATCTGCAAATATCTATCTATGATTCAACACTTAAAAATTCTTTTTAAAATAAAATATTTAAATTAAAGTTTGTGATGATATTTTAGAATAAGACGCTCGCTGTAATGCCTTATGTAGTACAAAGGTAATAACTCATCATAAGTTAAGCATAAGTGATTTCCAAATCTACTTTTATAAATACACCTAGCAAACGTTGGCACCATAAGCAAGAAAGGATTTTCTCCATTCGCCCCAACAATTTGTCCCCTTCACCAACTAACGTCAACCCCATATCGTCGTATCATGAACAGACAGTAGGCTATCACTAACAGTATTATCTTGATGAAGGTGATCGTTGGTCCTCCAGCGACTTGATAGCCATTCCAATTAAATGGATCTGGTTCTGATAGATTAACTTGTAAAAATGAAGATCGTGTATCGCTTTGAAAAGTTTTGTGACGGAAAAAGTTGAATTAAAACGTTCAATCAATAAGTTAACTGAGTATTCAATTAGTTAAACCTTTAATTGAAATTAGCGTGGACTTCAAAACGGATTTCTACTTTTGTGCAATTCCTCCACTTTTAATGTTTAAATTTACGATGTAAAACATTCTTGTTCTATTGTTCAGTGATACATAAAACAGGCGTATTAATGGGTAGAGAAACTTGGAAAGTTTGTAAATGACAGAAAAATAGATAAAGTTGAGAAAGTATTCTGTATACTATATTCAATATTATATGTCTATATAGCTTATTGTACATTTTTCAAAGGAAAGAACTGAAAAATGCAGTAGTTTGGGATATTCAATGAGTTTAATATAAAGCATTGCTGTCATTTCTAATCAATAAAAATAATTA
>JAQFYG010003390.1:0-12648 GCA_034694325.1 Entomobrya corticalis | reverse complement strand
ATGCTAACACATTGTAGAATGTGATATGCTAACACATTGTAGAATGTGATATGCTAACACATTGTAGAATGTGATATGCTTCTATGCTGACATTCGATTTATACATATAATTATTTAACTTATTACCGTGGTTACTGATATCTAATGAAAAATTACCTTGTCTTTTCTGAAATTTAAACAAGTAGTAAATTATCCTTAATTGTTGCTGATTAATTAATAATTATTGCAGTTAAAATACACAAATATATCAACCAAACATTTTATTTTTATGAGCGATTTAAAGAGACATTTAATGACACGAAATAAGCTATTAACATCATATTCACACAAATGTTCTCAGTATTCACACAAAAAAATACCATTACCTATTATTCAGCTGTTACTATTTGTTGACATAAGTTAAGTATTAATTAAATTGTCAAGACTTATGAATTTACTACTGCTTTGTTTTCTGTTTTGCTGTTCTTCAATGTAAACAAAAATGAGAACAAAAACAAAAAGATATTAAGGGGGAATATTTTTTGTGTTTATTTCTTTGTTGTTTGTGAGATTTTCTATGCTTTGGACTATTGTGCTCAACTGGTTGGGTATGGTATATGCATAGTTAATATTTATATCCATAGCCAACCGTTTGAGTTTCTCACTTTTACATTTACTTAAAGCTAGTAGCAATAATTTATGAATGGATTGTTTCATTTCCGGTATGTTATAAAATGGCAGTACAATAAATGTGGTTATATGAGTGTTATTATTTATTTTCAAGTTAATATTTCTTAAAGTTATTTCAGGATTGTGTTTCCTCAAGTTGAGTCTGTGAAACATGGATTTAGGTTCCATGATATCATTTCTATTTATTGTTATAAATTGATGATTGATTGATTGATAAGTCAAGGTCATCAATTTCTGCTCAGGGTATCTTTAAAATATATATTTCCTTGACAATGTTTCAGAAGCATGTCAAAGAGATATAACCCTTTTCAATCCGCAAACAAAATATTTGATACCAAATTATAGTTTTCTTTCAAACTCATATTTTAAGGAAGTGAAGAAGTGCAAAAGAACATTAGTAATGTCATTGCAATTTGACTCAATCAAAGCAGTTAGATGTAGTTCTGAATTATTTCTTCTTAAAGCATTTGACCATTTTGCTGAGGATTTGAAAGAAAGTGATAATGATCTATCATTAATAAAATCAGAATTTATCACGTTATTCAGTGTAAGCAGCAAAAACTTTAGTGATCGTTTTAAAAGAAAAAGTATTAATTGGGAGGAAAGACAAGAAAAAGTTCATGGCCCACTCCCAAGATGGAGAAAGCTATACCAAGATGCTCCAAAACTTGTACGCAATAAATACGCTGAAAGTCTTTCAAAGGCACTTTTAAGTAAGTAAATTGATTTTTCTAAGCCGAACACGCACAGTCCTTTCTTTCGTTCCAATTTTGTACTGTCAGAGGCAAAAATATCAACAACAATGCAAAATTTAATAACGGAAAGAAGAGTAATACAGCAGTTGAGGTTAGTGAAAAGAAGAAATTAGAAAAAACAGTTCAAGAGTCAATTGTTAAAAATTCTTCCACGAACAAAACTAACAAACCCGATCATTGGCTAGGAGAAAAAGAATATTTTAGCATTTTTCGGGACCGGAAGCCACAGGAAAGGTCCTATAATCCAAATTATAACAAAAATAGAGGGCTACCTTTTGATAAAGAGGTAATGGAAAGGAATAATTCTGATTGGCAGTCCTCCATGGTTACTGATAATGTTACACTTAAGAAAAACAGAAGGTTTGTAAATCTAGATAGGCTATTTCCTAATTGTAATCTTTTTTCAAAGTATGATAAAAGGAGACTTAAATATTTTTTTTTCAAAATGAAAGTGGCTCCATCATTCTACTATTTTGGTTTGAATGCAGCCTACGCGCAACTTTGAGGAAATATTTCAAAAGCTTCAATACTGTCGTGCTACCACTAATGCCTGCCACCAATTTTATTTCATTTAGAATCTATACCGTTGCAGTCGTTGGCGTAGTGATAACGAGTTTGTAAGTCCGAAATTTTTTAAAATCAAGAAAAAGCAAAATTGATTTTTTTTGAAACCGTTAATTTCTTGTACGCTTAACAAAATTTTAAATTTTTATACTAATATTGTAGAAATATGTTCGTTGTATAAGCGTAGAAAAATTATCCCAGTCAGTCTTTGCACAGAAGGAATATCGACAAAACCGCGAGTATCACTACTTCTGAAAACCCCCTCGTACTTACAGCCCTCTTATATTATCCTGAATAGGATTCCCATCGGTTTCCCGTCGTCGATAGGAGAATATATAGGTGGTAAAATGCGCACAGTTTAATGTAGTCAATGTTACTAGTTGTTTATCTCACCATGCAGTAGTAAAAAATTAGGAATAATTGTAAACGCTTTTAAAATGTAAAGTTTGTGGAGCATGTATTTTTTAGCTAGTCGTCTTTAGTCGTGAATGGCCAGTCGTCTGTCCTAAGTCTTGACGTTTTGTAAAATACTTGTATGTCGGTCGTTTTTGTACATATAGCCGTTATGATAAGTAAAGTTAATTGTTAAATTAAATTGAAGTTTTTGCTGCGCATTTTTAAATGATAAATTCCTCGCATCCTGACATCAACTGAGCTTCGTGTCAAGTGGTCTTTTGAGCAAAAAGAGAATTTTGGCAGTACCACGAGTTCTGTTTGCTAGTTTCAGTATGTCAAATCAACAAAAAGCGATGCCAGTTACGAGTACAGCAACTGCTGCAAACGATTTGGAACCGCTCGCGTTCGATTTGTTACGTCCAATGATGCGTTTGATGCAGTGATGGAAAGAATAGGTCACAATTTGGAAGTCAGTGAAAACAACGCGCAGCAGTCAGCTCAACAACAGCAACTAAGCAGTTCGGGTGTCAATGCAACTTTACTGGTGCAACCGGAACAAGCTAACGTTTTCGAGATTCCCATAGAAAGCGTACGTTCACATCATCAGTTATCAGCAAAGTCTAGCCTCTCATCCTCATCAAGCAGCAAAATAAAAACAGCAGTGGTGTTCGAAAATATTCTGCAACAATAGCAACAGTTTCGCATCTGATAGGAAGAAGTTAAAGCACAACTGCAGCTTATTGAAGAACAAGGACGACAATGGGACTAGAGGATTTAGATGTTTGAAACTGAGAGTTAAAGTTGCCGAAGAAGAAGGTCAAGATGACACAAGGTCAGCAGCGGTTTTTAGTCTTCCACGAAGAAAGCCAGACGTGGCGAGATGGGAGCACATATCTAAGGATGATGAATGAAGATGGATTTCTAAGGTTCAGTCCTCACCCAGTGTCACAAAGACACCAGCAATATTCAGAAGATGGCAGATTCGTTTGCCAAATCTATGCAAAGTTTACTTCAAAGTGTCTGTCCGCCCAAACAACGACGAGAAGACATTTGTGGCAAGAAAAACTTGAGCAAAGCACCTAACGGAGTTTTATGGAGATCCCGCAGAACAGTCAATCTGCATAACAAGGTTTGAGCAATCGTAAAAATAATGTGGTTTCTCAAAGGAAGAAAATCTGAACCGGGGAGAAAAGCTGAGGAAGATTTCCAATCTCCGCAATTGGATTTCTTCGCAACTGTTCGGAATTTCAGTGCGACTGCGGAATCGCTGAAGCTCCCGTTATACCTGTACGATCTACAGCTGGTTGAAAAATTCAGGAATAAACTGCCATCCAACACTCAATTGGAATAGCGGCAGCAGGTTGTGAAGACAGGACAAGAATCAGATCTGACGGAGCTCTCACTATGCTGAAGGAAGTGTTTAATTTGGCAGCCTACGTCTCTTATGTAAGCACCTCTCTTTTATAAGCGTACAAAGAATAGAGAAAACTGCCTGGAGGTCACCAAAATGCGGTGTCATCTGGAATACCGTGTAGCTCATGGATTACCGTCTTGTCTGTAGCTTAAGAAGATGATTTATAATAAGCGGTACGAACTAGCAAAAAAACTAAGCGGTTGCTTCAGCTGTCTGTAAAATGGGCATTCATGGCAAAAGTGTCCTAATCCAAAGAAGGGTTTATAGACTTGATGCGAAGTAGATCACCATTCACTAATACACTATGAACCAAAGAAAGACGACGGCGACGGAAAGTGGATAGGAAGCCACCTGAAAAGGAAGAAACGGCTGAACAGGACGCAAGTAAGCATGCAGATTAGTACCTGTTGTACTTACGGGTACAACAAGAAAAATTGGCGCAAACGCATATTAAGATCTCGGTTTAACAACTACCATGTGCGACAATGACGATGCTGACGCCATCAGTCGCAACAAGAAAATGCAGCCATTATGCAGTAACTGGATTCAAGAAAAGCAGTAATGAGATGAAACCTCAAGAATAGTTTCATCAAAGTGTCGGGTTGTTGACGAGTTGGACGAATACAGACTAACAATTTGATGCATTCTGTTGTTTTTGCTTTTGGTTAAAAGTGTTTAAAAGGTTAGGTTAGGTCAAGTTAGGTAAGGTTAGAAAAGAAAACTGGAAGCACCTCGATGTTCCGTACCCAGAACTTCACCCTCATCGACCATCTTTCATCATTGGTCAAGAGTACGCCTGGAAGAAAGTTGGACGAAGGTTCAAGAGGCACGAAATCTGGCATATCTCGGATGGCGTATTCATGGACCCAACGGGATGACATCACAAATTAATATACCTAATGTGTCACTAGTTAATGTAGAAGTAGATTCAGACCAAGTGCTACATGATTTTGTTTAGCAGTTTAGAATCTAATCATTGGGAGTCAAGAACTGCAAGAAGCTTCCTCTGTCTAGAGAAAATTACCTGAAAGCAAGTCAAAAATTTTAAGAAGATTGACGATCTTTGGGACGAACATGGATGATGATGAGGAATGAGATAAACTTTACTGTGAAAAGATTCACGAGCACAAAGATAAAGAATTACCAGCGGTAGAGCAATAGTAAACAACGATCGGGTTTTGCATCTCCCTCAATTTTGGTTGTGTCATTTCCCATAAACCCAAAAAATACGGTTTGTTTTTTACTGTGCCGCCAAGATGTTCGGTACCAGTCTCAGCGATGCTCTTATCTGAGGACCTGATTTACTTACAAGGTATGCTTTTTAAGTGCCGTTTGAACCTACCGTTGCGACATATTACAAAATGATCAAACAAATGTCCTGATAACGATGTAGTTATGATTTTTTGCAAAATTCAAATTGCGATTTTTAGCAAGTGTTTGAAGTCACCCATCTTTACGCGCTATATAATGCTGTAGCACACATGCTTCCATAGTATTTGAAACGCACTCACACGTTTCTCATCTAAAGAAGCACACAGGGAAAGAAATGAAGGCTCCGTGACCCATGACGGCTATAAAGGATGTATCCTCTTTAATTCATTTTTTGTTGCCTTCCTGCCATCCGAACGGCTTGTAGTCATGTACGTAAATCAGTGATTTAGCTGGTATTGCCGCTTTTATTAATAAAACTTTCTTGCTAAATAGTAAAAAATGATGATTAAAACGGTAATAAAAATTTTGTTCAAGATTTGTGAGTGTGATTGCACCGTATTTGTTTTCAGGAAACATAATAACAGAATTTGTTATGCTGGAGCAAGTGCAAAAAAAATACACTACATCAAATTGTGTCCAAAAATAATGAGTTGATACCGGAACGTGAAAGAACTTTTCACTTCCGTGCAGGCTTGCACGTTACTGCGTTATATAGTGCGTGGAAATGGGTAACTTCAAACGCTCGCAGATATTCGAGATTTGAATTTTGGACAAATTTTAACGACGTCGTGATCAGAAGATTTTTCTGATAATTTTGTGCTGTGTCACGACTGTAGGTTCGAACAGCGGTTTGAAAGCATACCTTGTTAGTCTACTGATGAATGTGCTTCTCAACTTTCATCAAAAGGAGATTGCCTAATCAAGAGACAATAGGATTATGTTTTTACAGACTAAAATACAACCGAAAACGTATCTGCTTTTCGTTTCCTGATTTTCATCAGCAAAGGAATCAGTTGAGGAATGGACGAGTCATTGCAGCGTTTCCTGGAAAACTGGCAGAGTTCAAGTTGAGAATGTGAAGACAGCATCCGGAACCTTCAAGTGACCTGTGGCGAACTTGTACCGTTATGATGACCACGACCGTGATTCTAATCAGAAGAATCACTAACAATGAGTAGGGAATGTTTTGAGGTCAGCTTGTTAGTTAAATGGTTGAGTAGGTTTCTCATCGGCGGCATCGGCGCAAGGAAAATAGGTTTATTTTTAGCAGTAAATATTGTAGTCAGGATCAGGGGTTGAGTCGTTTTGTGAATCTGTATATGCAGATAAGATTTGTTTAATTTTCCACTTCTAGATGCTTCTATGTAATCGTGTATGGTGCTTGTGTGTTCACATCTGCACGTGTTGGCGATAAGCTTGGATAAGCTCTATTCGTTCAACGTTTATGCTTTTTGAACATGTGTGAAGGTGGTGGGCGTGGGCACTCACCCTTATCAGTGTAATTCACCCTTTTACTGAACTGAAGTTCAAATTCCTATAAAGATCAAGGCCATTGCTGGGCCGTAATGGTAAAACTGATATTGAGATTTGGTGTATTATTTTAGATGTCAGTTAAAAGTTAAGAGTTCAATTCTTTCTTGTGAAGCCATTTATTGGTAGTTGGTGGTCATCTCATTAGAGTTTGCGTCGGTCAATTGTGCCCATCTTAACTGCCGATTGCTTTCTCTTTTTTAATATTCGCTGTTTACTCTCTGATCTAGTAACATCGTTTCTAATTCTGCTCAAAATTGTATCTTATTTAGCCCCAGAGTAATTGTAACTGGGTTTTAGTCTACTGTTTGTCAGATTATTGTAGACAAGTCAATATCTGTAGTAGAGCTAATTTTTAGAATCAATCTTTATCTTGAAACTTTCCAATTTCGTGACTATCGTAAATTTTGTCTATATGTTTTGCTGAATTGTGTGTTATATAAATGGTAAATTTCAAAGAAATTTATTTTTGAATTTCGTTACTTCTCTTCGCATCCAGAAATTATTACACTTATGGACCTGCTGCTGACACGGTCAGACGATAATTGTTCATAAGTGCAGAATGGTGATGACATACTGCTGACATAGTTTCAAGATAGTCGTTTCTTCATTTTTTGTGCATAAACAATACTTTCTCGTTATAGACTTTCACCTTACCAATTTCATGCACTAATTTTTGTCATAAAACACTCCCGAGGTCCGAAAGATATGAAATTTTCTAGTGGTCAATTACGCGCTCTTGAAATTCCTTCCGAGCCGTAATAATAGTAGTGCATAATTTTTTTCAATGGCACCGGGCGAGTGTATATAAAGTAAAATGCGTGTAGTTCAGTGTTGTCACTGCTAATTGTTGCTTATCTCACTACGCAGCAGTAGATTTTTAGGAATAATTGTAAACGTTTTTAAAATGTAAAGAGAGCTAACTGCAAAGAGCTGGGCAGATTAGACTTAGGGGGCACTTTTTGTTGACTTTTGTCGACGTTTTAAGACTTTTTGGTTTTTGAATTTTTTAACCTAACCTAACCTTATATAATCTTGTTATAACCAGGTTAGGTTAGGATAGGTTAGGTGAAAACACCAAAACTGTAACCAGAAATTTTGAAATTTTTTAATCCAAATAGTTTACAAAAACCAAAAAGTCCTAAAAAGTCATAAACCATCGAAGAAATCAAAAAATTAGTGCTCCTTAGGTCTAATCTTCGGTTGGAGTGCAGCAAAGGGGTCGTAGTATTTTTCACGTTTTTGGACGTTTTAGGAATTTGCAACACTTTTGTGGTTAGATTTACTGAGAATTTTTTTAACCCAACCTAACCTAACCTGATTAACATTAATCATAACATAATTAGGTTAGGTTATGTTAGGTAAAACAATCCAAGAAAAAAAAAATTTTCTTGGATTTCAAAAAATCCTAGTTCAAAAAAATTTCCAGAAAACCAAAAGTGTTAAAAAGACCTAAAACGTCCGAAAACGTAAAAAAATACTGTGGCCTATCTGCTGCACTCCAATTTAAATCCGCCCCGAAGAGCTTGTATTTTTAATTAGTCGTCTGTAGTCATGAATAGTCAGTCGTCAGTCCTAGTCTTGAAGTCCTGTAAAATACTTGTATGTCGTTCGGTCTTGCAGTCATATTGGTATTACGTATAACCTTTATACAGATAAAGTTAATTGTTATTAAAGTTAACTACTTGCTGTGCATTATTTTAAAGATTAATTTCGCGCATTCTGACATCAACTGAGCTCCGTTGCTCCACTTACTTAAAGTTATTAAGGCTCAGAAGGATTCAAAACAAAGCAATGTTGACTACAAAGATAACTTCAATAATTCGAACCGATGGACAGTGGTTTAATAAAATGGATGAAATCAAAGTAATGAAAAGCTGTGCCAGGTTTTTCTTTGCGTAGAAAAAAAGTCAAAGAAAAAGTAATTGCTTGGTTATTGAGGTTTAAGTGCAAAACAACACAACTGCAAATGAAGCTACTAGGCTATGGAGTTGATATTTTACCAACAAAGTCATAATAAAATGCACAAGCAAATAAATTACTATAAAGTTTTCATGATATTAACATTTTTATACAAAGCACACTGGCACACATATAGCAGAGATATGTGTGCCCCAAAAATAAGGAATTTTTCCCCAAAAGGCAATTAAGTTTCAAACAAAATAACAGAAATTTACGAAAATATAAATGCTCTAAATAATTTTACTTGAGAGTCCACATACATCATCTTTACACATAGTCAAAGAGTAAGGCTTAAGAGAATCTTATCGGTAGCACATGTGAAGAAGAAAAACGCAAGATCCATTCACTACTACTACTCAAAAGAATCGAAGAAAAAATAGTTTAAACACATCTCATATGCTTATGCAAATTAGCATTAAGACTCAACTCCGGATCCTGACGGATATGGTCATTTGATCTATTTAGCTTGATATCACTAATTTTAAATTTCTGTAAACGAGAGATTTCTTTACTGTGGTTCAAGTAAACTTTCGGTTTTCCACTCACAAAACCTTCGCCGTTATGATATTTCAGGGTTGTCAGATTGTTGATACTTTCTTTAACCTTTAAAAAATTCCAGCGACGGACGCAAAATTTTTTTTGGACGTTCGATGTCTCGTATTTACAAGCACATTATAAGTATTTCAATCATACATCAGTCTGTTGTGATTAGATTAGTTGTTAAAAAAGTGCTTTTCGAATGACTGAATCAATGATTATTTCTTGCATTGCCGATTATGATTTTTATCAGAAATATAAATACGTTAAAATATAATGTATTTTATTTTGATGTACTCTGAAAGCAATTATTTGAACACCTTAACAATAAGTCTGATGAACGTTTATCAACATGACGTAAACAAACATTAGAAATTTTTGCAAGCAAAATTAATGGAATCGTTTTTTAAACCTTGTTATCACATGATTGTGTTTTAAACTCATTTGATTTTCAACTGCGACAACTTTAAACAGACAGTAACAAAGTCTTTAGTCAAAGTAACAGACCCTTGTGTCTCAACATTAATGTTTTTGATAAGCTATTGAGTGTGCAATTTAAATTTTACAGCTTCTCATCTTTCTACGGAGCAGTACAAAAAACTTGGCAAGAGGACATTAACAGAAAAGCGTGGATACTCAGTTAACTTATTGAATCACCCTTTTGATCGAAGGTAAGCACAAAATGCCATTAATTGTTACTACCTGACCAGTTTATTGTTAAAGAGTATATCAAGATCAGGGTTGATCGGGCATAGTATTATCTCAGTAAAAATGTAACTGAGTATCGTTCGTTGAATGTATTTTTTAACAAAGGTTTTTTTACACTAACTTGAGTTGAAGTCCTAAATATATCTCATTTCGCAAAAATCTGCAATCTCGGTATTATGAAATATTATCCGTACATTATTTGGGAGTTCGGAGTTTATTAGTTAGACGACTGTAAAGAAGTGAAGTATCAACTTCAAGTGTTTTGGCCGTTTGTTCACAAACAGCATTTTTAACCTACAACAAGCATATTGTATAGCTCGTTTTCTCTCTGACACTCACATCACTATTACTGCACTGATACTCACAACGCTGTTACTGCACTGACATTCGCACACACGAACAATTGCACTGAATTACATACAGGAGCACTTACAACAACAAAAATAAGCACATTTAAGCAAGCGCCGCCATCGGCCATCTCTCTAGACAAAACCACAAAAACATGAGTCGTTTGATCTCATCATGCATTACTTACTGCTTTTGTTTATAGCGGATAAGTTTTTTGTGTAGTTTTGAAAATTTTTTAAATGAAAAAAATGGGTGGCACTTCCAAGCACTATCGGAATTTCGAATAAATCATATTCAGAAAAATTAACCCAAATCATTTTTACGAAAATAGCATTTTTCAATTTGGCAAAAAACAAAGATATAAAGTTTTTCCATTGTTTTTAATACGACATTTAAGTATATTCAATACTATTGACCAACGCAATATCGACGTATGCAGCATCGACTGAAGCAGTTGCATGTTTCAAGTGCTCTGATAAATTTTATTAATAAAAATAAATACTAGTACTAGCGACAACTGCAAAATACCAATTGGTTTGTAAAAGTGTTAGCATTTTTAAAAAAATTAAAAACTAAGCAATCCGCCTGCAGGAAGATGGCACATTTGGAATGCTTTAAAATATTTGTCAAATTAATGCACCTGAAAGTACCCATAATTATATTGAATATACGGATATGCAAATTCCCCGTTACCAGCCTCTTTCCCGTGCGGCCCTTTCCCCGCGAACGGGCTTTTCCCCGTGGGGACATTTCCCGCATGCCTATTTTCCCGTGGAACTTTTTCCCGCTAGGCCGCCTTCCCGCAAGGTATTTATCCCGCGAAATATATTATACTTAATAATATACTACGCACACTACTTCATAATAAATTAGATATAATAGATAGTAATTAAATTTTTTGACGAGATATTACATCATATTTTCTAAGGGAATTCATATAGTGCAGTATAAATTTTAAAGGGTTCGCCCGACAAGTAGGGGTCGAAGACCCCTGTGATGTCGCCCCGGGGGCTGGCGAGCACAGGGAGCGGAGCGACCGGAGCCGCCTCCGGGGCTTGTGGCCGCTGTAAGTACCGGGAAACTGTATCCTCTATATGAAAATCAGCAAAGTTAAACTTGTCAAGTGTACATAAAAATATATTTAAGTTTGATTACCGTTGAATTTTGAGAAATAAGTAAATATTATCATATATCTATCAACAACATAGCTTTGTGGAGTTATGTTTCGCGGGATAAATACCTTGCGGGAAGACGGCCGTGCGGGAAAAAGTCCCACGGGAAAACGACTTGCGGGAAAAAGGCCGCACAGGAAAAAGTCCGTTCGCGGGAAAAGGGCCCCGCGTGAAAGTGGCCTAGACCCCTTGAACGCTGGCGAGCAAATTTTTGTGCGACCGTGTCCCTTGAGCATAGACACTCCATCAAGCTGCTTTCTACATCAATCAGCTTTCGATTCTTGTCTTGAATCCGCAGAATTGCAAGACTGGCTGTGGTGTGGAATGAAGAGTCTTGGAGAGGGATCTTGCTGTTGATGACTTCTTCGAACTCCATCCAGAAGCAACAATACTCTGTCAGGGCAGTCAGAAGGTCGTCTTCTTCGATTTCCCACAAAGGTTGCACTACCATCATCTCCAACCGAGATGCTACCATTATCATGATCGCCTCTTTAACTTTGAAACTTTTCACAGACATGGTTCTTTCTATTCTCAAAGCTATTCTGTTCACTATTTTGTCGTATACCCAACCTTACTGGCACGTATCACATTACCTCAAATATCACGGAAAAATTCTCAAATCTCTCAAAAGGTCACAAAATTTATTTTAACTGTTTGAAACTCAGTTAGGCACTATCCTGGCAGGTTTGCTATATGTTACGGCTCAGAGGTCATAGGTCAACTTCTCTAAACCACGCAACAGAAAATTCAGGACAGTGGCAACTCATGAAATTTCATGAATGGAGATGTGAGTTCTAGATGTGCTAATATTTGCCTTGTGCAAAATAAAAAATTCATGAAGAACAAATAAAGCAAACTGATGATGACGACGAAATAATGGAATAAATTCTCGGCCGAAGAATAATGTCAAAATAACGACGAAACAACAGCTTTTGTATAATTTTCTCTAGTTTTAGCAAACAAAAAAATATAGGCAAGAATATAAACAGAATTTTCAGAGTTTTAACGAAGAAATAAAAGTTTCAAAATAACAGACGATTCTCAAAATACCCCTACTAAAGATATCGACTAACTTACAATAATGTTTAGTGGGCTAGTCCAAAGTACATTTACTTTAGGGAAAAATACAGTTTCAAACTAAACTGAAATATAGTCAGTCACACAAGACAGCGATCAAGAGAATTTTCCAGGTACAACTACTCTGGGATAAATCCAATACAATTTTACAGAAAAATTGGAAACGGTCTGGACCTCTCAGGTACTGTAGAGCGAGTGAATAGAATCTTCGCGATTTCGTACATAAAAAGCCTAGAAATCCAGCGAAAAAGAACGCCTTAATGAGGAGGAAAAATAATATTTTACTCATTAAAATACAGCAAAG
>JAQFYG010003389.1:0-12648 GCA_034694325.1 Entomobrya corticalis | reverse complement strand
CTGGTCACGTTCAAGTTTATCTTTGACTTGGCATTTTCTTTGAATACGCTTCTGTGTTCCGGCATTTTGACGTAAGAGTTCTTTAAAAAAGTATTAAGAGTTTGTAAAAATATCATCTAAATATTTATATACAGTAGAATGTGAGTGTGTGTGGTGGTGGCGGTGTTGCGGATTGTGGATATTATTGTTATATGATTATTTTATGCTTCAAACAAATTCTGCTAAATAAGCCAAAACAGAAAGAGTTTTTTAATAGACGGATAAACCTTTCCTTTGTGCTTACATTTGTGGCTTTTTCGGGTATTTTTCTATTTTTATGATAATGACGGTGTGGTGTGCAGAGCTGAATGCTAAATATTAAACTTAAAAGAAAATTAGCTTGTCAAAATGTGTGCGCACAATGGATTACCATACTAAAACGAAAAAATCCGGTCTCAACGTCAACATCACAAGAATCTCAGGAAAAGAGACTGCTTTTTTACATTAAAAACAGGCTAATATTATTGTAAGGATTAATGGGATTTAATCATATTATCAATCAATATCAATATAGAAGACATATTTTGCATTCAGTACAGCACTAAAGTTTAATAAATTCCACAGAAAAACCAGTGAATGGTTGACACTAAAATTCTATTGTAGTTATTCATGTTACTGTTATTTCACACTTTTATAATGGAATAGATAATAAAATAATATACAAAGGGAAATCGGCTTTTTGTTCTTTATTCGTTTTCCGTACGTATCAACAAAAAGTTTACTGATTTCACGGTTCTCTGCTCCTTAACGGCTGGCCATTCGTCTTTCAAGAAAAATATTATATATTATGATGTGCTATACACTTTTTAGCTTAAAAATTATTATTATGTATTTCAATTTTCATTTTCAATTTGAAATGGCTTGCGTGCTCACTCATCTCACACAGACACAAATAATGATAAAAAGAGAAGAAAAAAATCTTCCAGTATTTCCCTTATTCCAGTTCCCCTCTTCTTAAAAACTATTTTCTTACTTTCCATTCAGTAATTTTTCCCTTTTAATGTAAGTAAATGTAGACCACACGGAACTTTACAACAATTCTCTTGTGCATAACGTGCATCTTCTTCACGAACGTATTCTCGGAAAAAAGTGAATATCATACTGTACCACCACCGCACCGCGAAGTAATCATAATTCCCTTATTCCCCGATCATTTCCAGAGAAAATACCATATTCTCCTTGCTTGTCTATCTACGTTCGTATGCATGTTTCACTGAGCGTAACCAAATTGAGAAATTGAAGGGATGATACCTCATTGCTCATAATGCTCTGTACTTTTCTCTGTATCAATTGCCCTCATTTGTCGCATATCTTTTGGTTAAGGAAACCAAGTGCTTCGAAATGGAATGCCATGAAACGAAATTCGAATTGGAAACTAATGGATAATTTTTCAAACCGCTGCTGCGGATGATCGTCGTGATCAGGAGTACAGTAGCTTTCAAAACCAGCAACTGAGCAACTAAGAGAAAGAGGAATTACTAATTAGACTTGAGAAAATGGAAAGGGTTAAGAAAATTATAAGGAAATTCGTCATGCCATGCACATGCGTAAGGGCAATCCATTGCTTACTCATCATATAAGGTTATCTGGTTTTACATAGATGTTATGTCGGCAGATGGAATAGATATTTTTAGCTTTTGTTAATGAACAATTTATAGCAAGATTCGACCATTCCTACTGCTGAGGTCATGTAAAAAATCGGAACTAATCTTTGGAACTGATTTGGTGGCGGTGGTGTAGTTGGTGGGTTTCATTCATCATACAAATCAATGTTCAGCTCTCACCCTTCATTAAAATCCTATATCAAATCAGGCACACTCAATTCGTCAGTGAGTTTTATTGGGAGGACAATGACAAATGTGTTAACACTTGCACTACATACGCTCAAATGGATTTCATCTACCAAGGTCACTTATAATCGATTTGATCCTCTTCTCCAGCATTCATTTGGTGGCTATAATAATTATTATTATTATATCACAGGTAAATTCAAATTAAATTGAAAAGCGGGTAGCTCAATGAAATAAATAAATGCTTTCAATAATATGCAGGCACATTTTGAAAAGATGAAGGACGACGGAAAATAGACAATTGAATGAAATGAGAGTGAAAAAGGCGGAGTAGCTCGTCTTGGAATACAAATGAGATCGATATGGAAAATAAAAGGGTTCTTCTGTTATTTTTTGTGAGATATAACAATGGTTCAGTCACAGTACAGTACAAAAATGGAGGAAATTCAAAGTAGAAGGTAATATTAAACAGTATATTATTCATCATAATAAATAACTTTTGTTACCAATACGTATATATCTGTGTGGCTGTGTGTGTGAGTTATTGGCATATATTAAATAAAAAGAAAGAAAATAAGAGAGATGAACGAGTGAGTAGTTATTTTCTCTCTCTCTTGTTGGATCTCTCGAGGGAATAAGAAAATGAACGGATGCATGGTGCATGTCATGATATACACAAATGCATGCGTAACTCCTTGCCTTCGTTTGCTGTAAACCAAACGAACTGATGTACAACAAAGAGAAAGAGTAAGAACAGACGCAGATATTATTAAAGCTGAATAAATCACTAAAAAATAAAAGGCAAGCAGCATGATATCGGAAACGAGAAAGGGAATCGTAAGAGAGAACAATATTATGATTAGTTTTGAGTTACGTGCCATTATTCAACAAGGACGGAAGGAAGAAGTAAAAGAAGATTGACCGGGTTAGACACATTTTTCATTTACTGGATTGCGATATTCCGTATGCATTTTCAAATAATATTTTGATATTCATCAATGCGTGTCAAAAGAAAGAATTCTAGTATACATATTTTCTTTCTTGGTTTATATAAGTGTGATGGTTGGCCGGTAAATTTGGAATGTAGAAAAGAAAAATGAGATATGCTGTTAGTAACTTTGATCTGATGCTATTATAAAAAAAGAAGAAAGGGGTATTAGGTTAGTTTGATACGATTTTTGCGTGAAATGCATCAAACTCGTCAGTGCATGACGATTGATAATCGAATCCATAAATTTTCTTTTGCACATTGCTCTCCCTTTATTTTCAAATTTATTGGATTTTATGGAGAAATAATATGATGATAAACCTTGTAATTTATATTTTGATGACATGGTTCATGTTCATAACACAGTATGAAATACAATATAGCGCCTGCAACATTTGAATATGAATTATGTGTGTCTGTGTCTCTGGACTTGAATGGATAGTTGGGAATTGTACTACATTTATTTTTCTAGAAAGCCCAGTAGTACATCTAATAAAAATAAATTTTGCACAAAGATAAAGAGATGCTTTAGCTCGCAAAATTTATAAATTACGTCTAGAACTGCTCATTTAAAAATTTAAATCGCATAGTAGTATGCCAAAATATTGGCACCGGTTGTTACTCTGCAAATAAAATTTTAGCACTGATTGCTTTCGATTGTTAAAAGTATTAAATATTTGTTAAAGAGACGCCGATTTATATACAGTGTTTGTGTAATAACAACAATAACTACAAACGATCCTTATATATGTATTTCGTTTTACTTTAACAAAACTTGAACATGAAAATATTATATTAGGTGTGTAGAGCCAAGCAGCAATATGACATACTCGTAAATAACACACATAACAGAGCAACAATGAGCTACAACAATACCAACCTAGCACACTGTTAACAGAACATGCATACCAAGAACTAAATATATACTTACAACAATAAAATCATAAAGCATATAGTAAGAGAAAAAATAATTGGATTGGAGCATCTTTCCAATTCTATTGTTGTTTGGTTGGTTTGCTGCATACAATACAGAAAAAGCGAGAGGCAATATAACAAGAAGAATGAGAGATCACAGGTTAAGAAAAAGTCAATTGAGTTTACAATTGTTATGTTCAGTATACACTATATCCATAATTTTTCCTACATGATGATTTGAGCGAACAAAAGCGAGCAAAGCACACTCGAAAATATGTACACTCAGATAATAGTAAAAAGTGTAAGAATCCTTGTTATGCTCAATACTCATTGCTCAGCTCCTTCATTCTCCAAAACCAAATGACTTTTAATTTTTTTCTCCTTTGATCTTCACCTCATTCCAGAGAGGATCATGACGGTGAAGAGAGAGAACTTGATGATGATGATGATGAGGATACCAAGAAGGTTCTGGCAGACTGTTCGGAGGCTCACTATTTCTCATATTGTGCTTACATAACTCAGTAACAATGTATTCTCCTCTCTACTTTATCTTTACTTTTGCGGTAGTGTTGGTGGTGATGGCAGTACAGAAAGCATTGTGTTATTTTTATGTAGAGCTGCCTGGAAGGAGTCCCTTGTTTCTAGCTCCTTTTCATTCTTTTCGAAACCGTTTGTATCCTGCTGACTGTGCATGGACCCTCTCCGGTGTTCGTTTACTTCGGTATTTTTCAAATGCCTCTGCTAAACCAAATGAAAACTACTTTATTCCTCCAGCTTGTTTCTTTAAACGGAGAACGCTGAAAAAATAGCTTGTTACAGAAACGATAATAATGATGAATGCAAGAGCAACGGCGTTACTGTGTTGGAGGTTGAAAGTTATAGGGAAGCATCGCACATTATTATTACCATTCAAATGTGCATTATATTATTATGAGTAGAATGGAATCTCACAAGTTTTTACAGAAGACAAATCGAGTGAGAGAGGAAAAGAATCTTTCATTTTCTTAAAGTCCCTGGTCTTGATGTAAGGTATGCCAAGGCTTCTTCATGTTTCAAAGAATACAATTTCAAGTTAGGCAGCAATGATGGTAAAATATCACCGTTTTTAGAGCTGTAGAGAGAGATATATTGCCTGGAGCAAAACACCTGAGACTCTTCGGCGCTTCTTCTTCATAGACTTTAGTTTTGCTGCATATTATATAAACTGATTCAAGTTCATAGGAAATTTCGTTTGCTCATTTATTCCGTTCAAATCTTGGATGGATAAGATGGCTTATGTGGGAAATAGGTGACCAAGGACGTGGCAAACAAATTTACGCATTCTTACCCAAATTTACATATTTATTTATAACAACTATTTATTACATTCGCATGATTGTATAACTGTTATTGGTTGTTAATTTTATATGAATAGATGATTAATTGAATAAATATGAGAATTCCTTAAATACCAAGCATTATGATGACATGTTTTCTGCAAAATGGGACGAGAAAAGTTATTACTGAATCAAACGCCGACAAACGCTCTGGAAATCAATGTAAGTAATAGTAAATTGAGCTTGTTTTTAATTTGGAATGTGTTAAGTTTCTATTCAAAACTAGCTCTCTGCAGGTAGATCAAACAATGCATTCTTCAAATCCATATCATCATTTATTATAAACTCTACAGTACAACCGATATACACACCACAGACTGAAGGGTAATTTGTGCTTGTAGTTTCTGACCTTTATAAGATTTGAAACTGATACTGTCCTCAAGATTATTATCACTATTTGTTCTGTTGTTGGCTATAAAACATGTTTTTCATTATTATATTATTTACTTGTGACTTGTTAACTGTCAAAGAGGCATATATTTGTTTGAAGAATTGAAAGGCGGCAACAACACTACAAATTACAACAAAAAAGTCCCTTTTGAAAAACGATTCTCTGAATGCGCACACAAATAAATTTCTTATTGTTGGTGGTTGTGTTTATTGAAGATCCCTTAAATATTGCACTTCATTATTCCGAATCATTGATGCATGGAATAAGAGGTGTGTACACGTTCTCCCTGTCATCTTTTCTGTTTTCTTTCTTTTCTCAATGGACTCCTGACTTTCTTTTCTTCGCCATTAAACTGCATTCATCAAAAAAGGCCAGAAAGGTAAATAAATACAATGGTGAGTGAATACACAGAGAGGCGAAACATTATAAATGACATGAATGAAACTTGCGTACGTATGTGTATGGCTTTTGGTAAAGTACATAATATACTATAGCACCTTTACAATGACAATCAAGATCAAAGTCTTGGTTGAACGTGAAAATGAGCTCTCTTGCAATGTATTATGGACATTGTTATTTGCAGTTTATATTACAAATTACAACTACTGTGACGATTATTACACTGCAATGATACAGCTTGTTGTTTTGTCATCGACCAAAAGAAGAGGAAAAAACCGAGCGAGGTTCATGCTATTTTAGATAATTGTTCGGATTTCTAAGAAGTTTACAGCTCTTCAAGTTGCTATACTCATCCTGCACACACTCGGACAATGGAAGCGGGCCTCTAATCTTTTTTCTATTTAAACTTCCTTGGTTTTCTTGGATGGATGAAAAGAATATGTAGCATAGAACTATAAGAAATGAGAACAATGACAATAATCATGTTTAGATGGGTTGACTTTTTCTCTGCACATAAAAAGAATTGAGTGTAGAGAGAGAGATGAGAATGGTGTCGGTGTCATCGGCAATCGGCATTATCATCAGCAATAATAGCTGGCAGTTTATACCTATAATACTTTGTGTATGTGTGTATTTTGTATTATTATTTGCCCAGAAAAACTTACAAATCACCTTGTCTCATCACATCACCACCATTCACTTTAACATACAAAAACTTCAATTTTCAGCAAGTAGAACAAACCAAGGGAAAAAGCGGCACTTCTTTTTGAAATTTCCAGGCAATTTGTAGAAATAATCAAAAGGGAAAGAATAAAAGAATAAGAGAAGAGAGATCAGTAGAGAATGACTTTTACTGTGTTGAATGGGATGAAAAGACGTGAAGAAAAATTACATCACAACAGCACAATAAGATCTCTTCTGCATTGTTTTGTTGAGCTTTAAGCAGTAAGAAAGAAGTGGATTTCTCAAAGAGTGCGCAGTGCACACACAGAGAATATAATTTGTATGCTTAAGGGAGAAGTCTTCTTTTTAAACTTATCTGTCTGTCCGTGTAAATTTGAGTTATCGATTTTTGAATTTCTTGTATTTTTTTTCTTTATTTCTTCCTAGTGCACCCCTCCCTCTCACACAGCAAGAAACATATTAGGTTATATAATATGTATTTTCGGATTGTATCATTATCATTGTATTTTGTATTGCACTTAAATTGCTTGTTTGTAAGCTTTGATTTGACTATTCGCTATTTGAGAGCAGTTCGGATCAATTCAATAAGATCAAACATAAAAGAAGAAGTGGGAAGAAACAAATATCAAGTCACGATAGATTGAATAAACTCCTTATAAGGCCATTCTACACGTATTTAGTGGAAATATTTACATTCAAAACTTGATGATGATGATTATTGTACTAATATGTGTACTTGAGGTGCGATGCAATATCACACACATACTATACACGCCTTTGTTTTCCTCAGTGGTTAAGATTACATTACATTATTGTTTTAAAAGTAATAATCTCTAGGTGTATACAGTATGCATTATTTTATGTGTTTTGGAATGAAGTGTGTATTTTGGATTATATTCGAATGAGAAGGCAATAAATAACCAATCATAATTGACCACTATCAATTTTCCTCATAAATTATTACCTCATATTTCACCGATGTATATCAAAATATTTTCATCTTTTTCATGCTGCGGCAGGCAAAGAAATGCTTGGGAAAATGTCCACCTATCATAATTTTCTAAATAAAACGTGAGCACGCTGCTTTCATATGAAATCGTAGAAGCTCTATTCTACATACTATAATTTAAACATGATAATAATATTGTATGATATGAATCTAAAATGAAAAAGACAAAAGTTTTAAATTGCATACCATATACAAATGTGAAATGAAGCATATTTTTCCTTTGTCATTGTTTAGGATTTGCTCAATGATATAAAATGGTTTAATTCATAACATTTTTGTTTTGACCTTGGATGCATATTTCCAGTCGCTAGACACAATGACGCTGATGATGGCACATGCACTTCAATAATTTTAAGAGGTGTGATCATGTGAAATGCAGGAAAGAAATCTCTAGGGAGCACTTAAGCCGTATAAGAAGGGCAAGGAATTGACTGACGAGAGAACAAGGTGAACTTGATTTCGAGACAGCGTGGATCCTCTGATCTTCGAGTGGCAATGGCATTGATAACTGGAGACGACACAAAGTCTCCGAGTAATACTTTGTTCAAATAAATGAAATCCGTTCCCGTTATACTCCTAAATACCAAAACGGTATCTGAAGAAATACTATTCATTTCTTTGTCCTTATAACTTATAGTATAGCATCAGCCACCATTTTAAATTATACTACGCAGCCAGAAATAATTAATGCGTTACTTAATTTCCCCAAACACAAGCAGTTTATTCAATTTTATAATTGAGTTTCATTCCTTTTGTTTATAAGCTTTCTTTCATTCGTAAACTCATAAGTAATTAAATGCATGCCCACTGGAGTTGATGAGAGCAGGGAGTACAGAGTACACTTCACATTATGCATAAAATATCATCCATATTCTTAAATAAAAAGAGTGATGAAAAGCTGCTGAAAACCGACTGACCAAAAACTAATAATTGTATGTGTGGAGTTGTTTTTAAACGCATCAACTTTTTTCTACTTTTTCTACAATAAATATAATACATAAAACTTACCAAATAACAGTCCAAACAACAACCACACAACTCATTCCATATTCATTTATTCATTCATATCTTTTTTTTCTCTCTCAGGTTGAGCCTATCATAAATTTAAACATTTTGAAATGAATTGTTTGTTTGAAGCTTACAAACACACAAAGGAAACTTGAACGTTACACTATTTTTTACTGTAAAACGGATCCACTTAGTTTATTCATAATACAAAAATATATTATTATTACCAACGGCACAAACTGAATATATGAGCAGTGCACTGCACAATACGACAATACTCTATTAGAAAAGAACGGATTTCAAACTAGTTAGTTCCCTCTATTTATACCTCAAAGCTGAGTACACAAATGCGATAAACGTTTTTATTATTATGATTATTTATACACAGAAAAAAGTGTGTACTAATAAGAAATTCACGATTAGATTGTTAGCGAGACGTGCAAGAAGAAAAGAAAAAGGATTTCTGAATTGAAAGCGAGCGGGTTTAAGCAAGCATCATTTATTTAAGGAGATAGGCTTGTTTGTTATTTTAAGCTGTTGAATAATCTCATATATTTTACTTGGACTTGACTCACAATTTTTTAAAGAAAGAAAACTATTATTCCCCTTTTATTTTTAAAAAGGGTTACCGATTAACTGGCCACCTTTATTATCATCGTCAAGTCAAGTTCTGTATGCATAAGAATAACAAACGTTTTCCTTCTTCCTCTTGTTTCACACAACTTTTTGTTCTTTTCTTCTTCATTTTTTCACCCTTCATCTTTTAGCACCTTTCAGTTAACACCAAACATGTCAGAAAAATGAGCATAATAATAATAATATGCTTATATTTTACTTTTTGGAGCTCATTTCATATTTTATCCATCCATCTCACATCGCATCCAATGGTCATCATATCACATCTCGCGTTATGCTTGTTTTATTTTTCTCTCTCAAGTACAGAAAGTAGAAGAATAGAGCTCATTTTCTTCTTATTCATTTTTATCTTGTTAGCGTTTTTATTGTTTAGTTGGTTAAAAATCTAAAATGGAGCTAAATGCTTTGTTGTATTAAAATTGTTCATGTGTGTGCATTACATGTACTTTTTGGGTGCATTTTCTTGTCTTTTTCCGTTTGATTTTAAAATCATCTCTCCCTGGGGGGCACCTAACCCAAATAATGAGCTTTGAGATAAAAATGGGAAAAAGTAAATTACGTCGAAAAATAATAAAAATAATATAAACCTGAATATATGATGTAAAGTAGAAGAAGAAAGCAAACTCTATATAAAAATCTTATTAATAAAATGCTAGTTTATCTTATCTCCAAAAAAACATAACAGCTTACCAAATATGCGGACATAACAGCCAAACTATTACAAACACCCTGAGAGTTAGATTGACAATAGAAAACTGAATAAGTATGCATAGAACCTTTTAATTTGAAACCCGTAAATTCTTACTTACTCAAGCAGAGAATTCAACAGTAAGCTTGAAGGTATGTGGTGTGTTCAATCCCGGCATGATGTCCAGTTACAACTAATTTACCATTTTGCCAACCGAGCATTGCAAATTTTTGTTAAAAATCCGACACAAAACATCATTCGATTACAATAATACATTATTTGTTGAAGTTGAAAGAGATACATGCCCCTTCTCCAAGAACCGTACCAACCCCTCTTGAAAGTTTGCAAATTTTTAAACAAGTAAGGTTTTTACCTTTTATCATACTCGCTAATAGTCTCAATGCCATTTGTCGGCATTTTTTCAATACGTCTATTTTTCACGTTGATGATGACGGCAAAGTTGGCAGGCTGGATGGATGAATAAGCCCATTAAAAAATTCGAAATGGGCACCATGTGCAGTCTTTTTAAGTCAAATATTTTTAGACTACCGTTTCACCGTATCCCTTCACTTTATAATTTATTTGCATGAAGGGGTGTATGGAAAGAATGAGGGTTTGTTGAGAATAGAGAGACGAGCTGTTAGGTGCCAAATGCCAATTTTTATGATGAGGTGTTAGTCATTCCATTTTTATAATGATTCGGCATTCCCTTTTCGCGGCGGCGGAAAAATGGCAATAAAAGTGGTATGATAAGGTGAAATACAATATGTTTAGTTAGAAGTTGTTCATACAAGATAACGAGCAAGGAGCTCTACTGCTGTCACTAAAAAGTCAATCTTGTGACAAGAGAAGGAGAAAATAATTGCATTATTAGCCAACATATCATCACAAGATAAACTACTGGGTACGTACCATTATTTCCCAATCTCATATGCACCGCGATTTTACCTACGATAAAGTCAATTCACCACAAATCAATAAAAATTTGTGCGCTATATCTTCTTCGCTTTTGAATATTAATTTGACAAATCATTCAAATCAAACTTTTTACTTTATAAATCATCATCATCAAAAAAGATAGACGGTAGACCGGCAAATATTCAGAACTTCCTTAACAAAGCTTATCTATCTCTTTCATCGTTATTATCATCATCCTCATAGCCAAATATACGTTATCCCATCATCGGGTAATTTTTTTTTTCGCTGCCTGTCCTGCTGAAATTTTTTAAAAAGAAGACAAGTCAAATGGTAAAGAGGTAATTGCAGGCTAGGTGTTGGAAAGGTTAATATTGGGGTCTTGTTCTGTCCATACGATTTTTTTTCTTCTTAAAAAAGGAGCCGACACAGAGCCGCGCGTCATTCTCCTACACTTACAAACAACAATAATATCCAATACAGCACCTCCTTCACCAAACAAAAGTGGATGATTACAAAGCGTCATACTGCCACTTTCAAATAGCAACAGCAACACCAACCAACAATTCACATTCCTTCTTCTACTAATATTGAATTTTACACCGTATAAATGGCTTGCTATACAATAAATACATGCGTAATGTGCACACAACAGTACAGAAATGATGATGCTTCTTTACTACTGAATCGGTAAGGTATATTCACATTCAAACAGATACAGACACACACACATCAACATTCCACAGAGGGAAATAATAATGATCATTCACAAGAATAATAACAACAACAGCAGTAAAGAGAGCTTACCTAAATTCAAAGCGAGAAAAGAATGAGCAATGGGCGATTTCGAATGCTCACCTCTCCAAAAAGTGAGTATTGCCTTTTCGGATAAAGTGAGTTAATCACAGAGTAAGCCCAAAAGTCAATTACATATTGTGTACACACTGTACACATATTTATCATGGATTTTTATACCAAGAGATCCCGTCGTACCTACACATATTTTTAGATATTTTGGCCATTATTACAAAGAACAGCTATAACCGATACTCGGCAAATGAAACCAAACTTATTTGTATCCTTCAAAAAATAAATTCCTTGTGCTTGTATATTTTTTCATAAAATGCCGAATTGTAATCATCATCGTCATATTACAATGTACACATATAATAATTTTTTTTCAAAGGGGCCTTTGAAAATGATAGCTGCCCAAATAAGGACCTACTTGCCGGGAATCAACAATAAATGCAGCAACGGATCGCAGAGGTATAGATACAAACACAAAACAGAATAGGCCAAACAGGGAAACAATAATATATTGTTGTTGTAAGTGTATAGGATTTATTATTATTATTGCATATTATAATAATAAGTGTACAGCAAAGTGCTTTGTTTGTGTGTATTTCGGGCTGTGTAAGGGCTCTTTCGCTTTAACTGCTGCTTATTCTTTTGAAATTCAACTGGCACTTAAATTCTTTTCGCTTTGTTTATATTGTATATTATATTGGGCAGGTAGTAAAATATGTTTATTAATACATGGTCAAAAAACCGAGCAACGCGCACTTATCGTTAAAAGCGAGCAATTTTCAAAGCGCACAAAATACATCAAGCCTGTCAGGTTGGTTTTGTAAATCCATAAATCTTATTTCATTCCTCCATCCACTATTCTTCCTTGTACCTATTTAAGTATCCACCTCTGAACTGAATTCGGTCGGTGAAAAATCAAAAGGTAAATATAATGGAAGATTTGCGTTGTGGATGCTGATTCAATATTACAAACTTACTTATGTATGTAGCTCAGGTCCCTTCG
>JAQFYG010003388.1:0-12649 GCA_034694325.1 Entomobrya corticalis | reverse complement strand
CGTTATCTATCATTTGTCATTGCTACGTCATCCTCATATCTTCATATTAACGACATTTTGTTGCGATTCGTGTGAACAGAGTATTAAGTGAGTGACGGTCTTGAATAATATATTTTCAAAATGTGGTTTCCTTTCATCAATCAAATCCACTAATCGTAATACTCGCCTGAATTTTTCTGCGCAAATTATCGATAAGAAACAGAAAATTTTAACTAAATAAAGCAGTTTTCACGCGGTGCACACATTTCTTCTGTTGTTGTCACTTGTCAACATAATAAATATTTAGATTTAATGTTAATGTTTCTGTTTAATTTAAAATATCAATACACGTGATGATGGCATGCTCTGTTCCTGGTTGGTCACAATTTTTTAACAAAGTGTTTTCTCGAAATTGATGAAGAAACTAAAGGAACGTGGCGTATGGCAGTAATGTATCTGATTTAATTTTAAAATGCTTGCACTGCACTCTGCTCTGCATATTTAGATTTCATGCATTTGTCCATGTCAAATAAAAAATGATGAATGTGTAAATAACTGAGAGGGATACTAAAAATTATGATAACGCTATAAACGTAATGAATGTTTAATAGATTTGTAGTAGTGTTAACCTTTATTTAACCTTTTAACCTTTATAATTATAACATTATTTTCGAAAAGTAGAAACGATTAATATGCTCCTCGTTTGGATCATTCTTTTCATGATAATTTGTACGGGAAAACTCAGTGTAAAAATATTTTCAATAAATTAATAGTTTTCAATAGTTTTTAGTCAATGGAAAATCTACAAGACAAATATCTGGCACATGAGCGGAGCGGATCATAATGCCAGCCTAAAATGAACAAATCCACGAGCTTAAAAACTGTTTTTAAAGAAAATGACGCAAGTCATAAATTATAGAGTATGCAATAATAAATTCTAAATGCATATAGGCACATTGTAGGTACTTGGGAATATTAATAGATCGATTTAACGCAACATCAGTCAAATCGGTGGCAGTGGGAACATTATTTTTACATTATAAATACGACTCATCAAAATACCATTTTGTTTGGGAAACAAACAACATCGAGTCTTACGTGACATCTTCAGAGTAAACAAACCAGAAGACAGGAAACCAAAGAAAGTCATTTCATCGTTTTCGTGCAACCCTCTGTAGCAGCGCGCGTGGAAATAATTAACATTTATTTTCGTGTCAAATCAATATTTTAAAGATGTAACTGATGTTAGCATGTTTAAGCATTGACGTAAGTAGGTGTATATTTTGTTATGGAAGGGATTTTACGCAGAGTATGTTATCTTTTCTGGTGATTATCATTTAAAATATAGTATTTTCAAAGCCACGCGTGTGTAGATTATTAAAAAGCTTTGTTTGCCGAGGTCTGCTAATATAATTTTCCATTCTAATTATATAAGTAATCTCATTACCCTCGGCAAAAAATCAAAACATCCCATAGTTCAGAACGTCACAATTTGCATGAGTTTTGGTGTGGTAGGTATACAACTTTCATAGCAAATGTTGAACAGATCGCATTTATTTAAATGGAACTATATTATGTTAACATTACTTTATATAATTAAATCAATTTTAACATCAAACATTTTCATTCCTTCATTGTAAATATTTGATTCAATATAAAAAATAATGGAATCTAGAATTAGAGTGCAAGAATTAAAAGTAGTATAAAATATAACTTAAAAACTGCTGTGCCTGGTTATCAACACGCTTCTCCATTCTATGCTAGTATTGAAAAAATTATAATTTTATTTCAAAATTCCAATTTACGATATATGCCCATGACCTTAAAGATGATGTCTTATTGTTAGAACATTAATAATACCTATATAGTCGAGTATGACGAGTGGTCGGTGAGTACGATTGCATGTGTCTTTCAACTTTGATACAAGCCATGTAGCATCTGAATTTTATCAAGTTGCGTTTTGTCTTGTACTTTATGAATACGACTAAAATACTTACAAAGCAAATTGGCCAGTAGTCAGTAAAATATACTCTTAGTGACATGCTGCAAGTTGTCTAAATGTATACATCATTATCTACAGTTAGCAATTTTAATTTTTCTGTTTTGTAAAAAACCAATGTGTCATCCATGCAGTTTTTGCTCATTATATTTAGATATGAAAAGACTGGACATAGAAATGACCTAGACGATAGATAAGTTTTGTATTTAAAAATTGTTTACAGACGACATCTGAGAAACACTGAATTGATTTACCAAAAAACGGAACGGATATTTTGGTAAACATCTAAATAAGAAATAAAACTCCACAAGCCAAGACTTAATCCAGACAGACATGCAAAGCGCATTATAATATAGTCTTTATGCCTTTGCATCCTAACGGAGGTCTCCATTGAGTTTTTTGGACTTTTGGAAGGTTAAAAGTTGCAGCATATGCCTGTGAACCTAAGTAAGTCTAATGAATATGTAGTGCACAGTGCACAAGACCAAGACAGAAGAAAAAATTGAATGTTGTCTATGGTTCTTGCTTTTCAGGGATTTTACTGACCTGCATATCACAAATGCAACAAATGCAAATAAACTTGAAATTCCTATTTTTTTAAAAGTTAGCGGTAATCCCAAAAAATATCTATTTGTGTACGCGATCAAGTGTAACCATAATCTGTATTATCTGGGTTCATCCACAGCGAAGCTACAACCTTTAGTTTTTGCTTTCGTTCCTTCTCCATGTCCATGCGATGCACCATAAATATAACCGATTTCTGGTATGGAAGGCTGGACTGCTTCGCTTCTTACTCATTGTTGAGCTTCAGTCATGGTTTTGGCATTGACGACTTTCATTGTAAATCATGAATCTATAACTCGCACAAATGTGTACATATTGTATGTGTCTATACTATACCTTCATGGTAGTTCATGCACTAAGGTAAACAATAAATCACAGACATTACGAAGAAGTGACGTTAGCGGTATTACGTATTCTTAATGTTATTCAGTCTATAGAACATTTAACATCGTATGCAACAATTGCAATGAGAGGAACGAATCTCATCAATATGTGTATGTTATGTAGATATTTCATGATCATGAATTAAAAGTCAAAAGATAAATGAGCTCTTCTTTGCTTTGTCTACCAGCACGAGTGCTTCAACTGCTGTTGCTTCTATTCTTTATGAATCCAGCAGAACAACGATAGATTTTGGGTTAAAAATATCCAATAATACAGTAACTGAAAGTGGTCTCTGAAAATGGAACAAGGAGCCAGCTTACATTATGAATTCTGTGAGAGCACCTTGTTTGTAGCAATTTGTACTTTAGAGCTGACAATGAATGGAAAATGGAATAGATGTTGCATGAAAAATGGAAAAACTTTACCTGCGCTATATAAAAGGAATAGTCTAGCTTCATCTAAGACTTAATTTTTCAGTGAACCGCTGAAGATGCTGGGAAGAACACCACGGCGGAAGTAGCTCCATTTACTTGCTACAGCGCAATCTTAAAATACAATAGTAGTAGATACGTACAACATCAATATTATTAGATTGCATCAAATCTTTTATAGACTCGAAATCTGAGTGTTTTAGCGATTAGTCAAATAAGTGGCAATATTAAGATAATTCAATTTACAAAAATGGATAGTAGCGACCAAGCCAAGAGGACATCCCTCACAGATACGATGTCCCATGATAATTCAAAAGATTTAGATTCAGATGGGAACACGATCCCGCCTCCCCCATATAGCGGAGATGATGGACCAAACAGGAACACAAGTTTATATGAAAAACACAATAGCAGAAAGTGTAATACAGGCAATAACGTGTTCACATCAGTGCCAGCTCCAACAATTACCTATTCAGTTCCAAAAAATTTAAGCGAAGGTCTTCCCAACCCAGTGTTTGATAATACACAAAATCCCGACGGAGACGA
Source organism: Entomobrya corticalis (assembly GCA_034694325.1). Lineage (NCBI taxonomy): Eukaryota > Metazoa > Arthropoda > Collembola > Entomobryomorpha > Entomobryidae > Entomobrya > Entomobrya corticalis. The sequence goes on along the minus strand of JAQFYG010003388.1, from coordinate 8,746 downwards.
CAATGTTGGAAACAACAAAACACTGACAGAGGTCACGGCATCAAATGAAACGTCAACGACTTCAGTTCCTTCAAATGCATCCTTCACAAGCTTAAATTCTTATGGACCTCAATATGCATCTCAGACGATGCTCTACTGCAAAGATAAACACGATAACGATTGCGATGCAGAGAAAGGAAAACCTTGCTCCAATGGGTCAACCTCAACAAAGGACAATAACAATGCAACTTCAAAGAAAAAGGGAGAGGAAAAGGTGTACAAAGGAATGAAGAGATATTTAGGACTTCTGCTAACCCTTTCAGCAAGTTTTTTCTTCTCAGTCGTTGTTCTATTTGTCAAAATACTGAAAGATTATGGGTTTGATGCGTATGGAGCTTCGTTTTGGAGGTACACAGGTACCGTAGTCCCTGCAATTCCCCTATTGTTCTTTTACGAATGTGGGCCAGGAAAGAAGAAACAAAATTCCGTTTTTGACAGCGTCTGGCCGATTTGGGAAAATGAAAATTGGAAGACGTGGATTGGACTGCTGGTAATTATTTTTATAAGTCTATTTTTAAAGTTTTGCAAAATGTAGAAAAATTGAATTGAATGGTTATTTTATTGCGCCTAACTAATTATTTAATTTTATAGAGCAGGGGACTCATAGGATCATCGTCTGTTATTCTTCGCTATTACGCTCTTCAATACTTGACCATTGGTGACACATCCGTCATTACATACTCGACACCAGTGTTAGTCACGGTATTGGCTCATTTTTTTCTTGGAGAAAGATGTGGTGTTTTCCCAATAATAATTGCATTTATGACACTGTGTGGCGTCATAATAGTGACCAGACCACCGCTGTTAACAGGAGCTACGGAATTCGACTCCAATACGCTGGTAAGAAACACAAAATAAAGCCTTCCTTAGTCACAACCTTTTAGTTACTTTTTTGCATAATATTTCCCGTCCATTTATATTAGGCCTTCCATCCCATTGTAAAAAAATTGTTTAAATTGCTTCAAATGCATCATTAATCTTATTTATTTGAACTTGCACATTACCACTTTACCACTTGCAATAATTTGCTTCAAGAAGTGCATTCTAAATTGTGCAATCTGTCCTTGTACGCATGAATCAAAATCTAGATAGGTAGCGAAACATGGATCAGTGCTAAGTGTTGAAAAGTAATTGACCTTCAGCCGACCGATTCATTTTACCCCCAAAAAATGTAGTAAAAAGCAAATTTACGTATACCTTTGAAATTTTACCATTATAATAGACATCCTTATTTAAATCTAGTCAAAATTTTATTAGTTTGCGTAAAACTTTTAATGGATGACCTTGAAAGCAAGTATTTCAAACAAATTAAAAACTTAAAAGAAAATTTTGCTGGAAGAAAATAGAAGAGCTAAAGCATACTTACTTAAAGCGTGTCATTTAAATTGGAAGACTTTGATGGTTATCTAATTGAAAAAATTTATGTCACTGCCAATTAGTACTAGTCTATAAAAATGGAACTGATAATGAGTGTAATCCCGTCAATTTACTTAAACAACGCTCAAAGACTATTTTTGGAAGAGATTGTTTGTTTGCATTTATGTCAAATGATTAATTTAAAAAGGGGGAAGCGACAATTATATTAGACGTATAGTTTGTAAATACTTATTCTAGTGAATTACAGGCATTTTCTCTACTATTTTTATGAATCAAATTTTAGATGTGCTAAAAATAAAATCATGATGATGCTATTTGAAAATCAGACACTATTCATTCGAACTTCAAGTGAAATTAGGTATGTAACATGAAAGTTTTTCATGACTCATTTGGATGGACCAGATAGTAAAGCAATAAGATGTACAAAAGTTACAAAAAAAGCAAATTCATGGCATCGTAAAAAGAACATAATTTGGGAATAAGTATGCGTAAGTTGTCGAAACACGATTTATGTTTGTTTGAAAGTACTGTTCCAGTAAAAATTTCAATAATTGGTGAATCCAAATAACCAGTATTTACACAGTAGTTTGAACTTGTTAATTATTAAAACGCTTACGTTTTACGTACGCAAACCTGCTTATGTATGGTCGGTTGTTGTTCATTTCATGTCTCTTTATAAAATAATCGTCATATTTTAATTTCAAAGTCTCTCTTTACCCCTATCAAAAGGCAAACAGACGAAATGAGAATAGTAAACGAATTAAATGAAGCAAGAGACGTTTATTGCTATTATTTGCACAAAAACTGATCGCTCAATAATATGCCTTTGTAAACCCTCAACTCAACCATACGGCATCAAAATTGAAGCGCTATGGGTAATATTGGGTAATTCCAGTTTAAAAATTGAAAAAATTCATGTTCATTTTGTAACTTTTTTGCTTAATCTTCTCTGCATTGGTTTCAGGTACTTGTACTTTTTATGTATGACAGACAAAGTTAAATTAGTCGTGCAGCATAAAAGCATTCGTAAAACTAAAAATGTCTGTTTTTGTCTTGTTTCATTGTTGCATTTCCTATCGGTCTGTAATTCTGTATCAATTCCATGAATCCCATTATATAAACTGTTGAATGTATATGGATGAGACTTCGTTTTGCCATTGTCGCAAATTGAATGTTATATTGAAATATTTTATGTTATTTTTTCATTATCGTTTAAGACATTTTCTCAATAACATGAATCGAATTAGAGACGGTGATAAATACCTATGTATAAATGATTCAGATTTCAGTTTGAGTCTAGCTCTAATTGTTAAAAAATGGACATGCTGTCCACTCATCCACCTTCATGCATGACAATACGGGCAAACCAACGAAAATGCTTACAACATAGTACCTAATGCATTCACTATTCTAGACATAAATACATACGAGTAAAATTTTAAAATCATAAGCAGAAAATTATACTTGTTCTGTTGATATTCTAAGATACCTATTCCCAATTAAAACGATCAACTATGTATATATGCTATATGTTCTCAACAAGATTATAATCATACGATCTTAAAATGATGGACAATTAAACCAAATTACTAATGTGCGTGTTCTTGATTATATTCAAAAAGATTGGAACCGGATTTGCTTGTGGAAGCCTTTTTTGTTCAGCACTGATTGTTATCATAACCCGTAAAATTCGCGAAGTACATTTTACTGTTATGACGGTGGTCTTTGGATTCATCGGTGTGGCCCAAGCGCTTGTACTAATTTACTTCTTGGGGCATTTCAACCTTCCAACAGAATTGTTGGACTCCCTACTTGTAGCCGGAGTTGCAGGACTTTCATTTTTAGGCCAAATGGCCATTGTTTTGGCTTTGAAATTTGAACAGGCTGGCCCCGTTGCCCTTATCAGGTCTTGCGACGTATTGTTTGGATTTCTTTTCCAATACATATTCTTACATGTAGCACCGGATATTTTCAGGTAATAATATGTACACACGTAGAACGATGAAAACTACAGACGCAGAATGCAATCCATATCTCCCTCCCATATTAATGCAATGCAATAGTCTTCATATGGGTTTTAAAACGATAATTAAATTAAAAGTCTGCAATCTACAATGATCTTATTATTTATAGTGCTGCTGGAGCTGTGATTGTCCTTGCTGGAGTTTTATCAACTGGATACCGCAAGTGGCTGAATACATTACCAGAAGAAGACAGTCGTAGGAAAAGGTGGTGGTTCATTTTGAAGTAAATAATGTTTCACGATATGAAATACATACCCATGCTTCCTGACTTGCCATTTTATCTATTTTATGTAATGCATGCATTTATATTATTGTTAATTTGTTAAATACATATATCGTTAATGTTTTCTGGTGTACTTCTGTTTACTTAGGAATCTTTGATCTTATGCATTTACGTGCTTGTTTTATATGTACTTACATTTTACTTTGGACATTTACTGCTCTTGTGATATTGTGATTTATATCATGTTGTTATAAAATAGTTTTAAGAGAAAGGTTAATAAATAATCTGACGAAATCGATGAAATAAGTACACATGAATAAATATCACAGATTTATTGTAAATATAAGTGTAAAAACCTGATACACACAGATATACAATTTTTAAGTAAATTTGCATTAAATTTTTGCTTACATGTAATTAAAACCCAAACGTCATTCACTTTTCTGAAGAAAATATGAGTCAATAGTTTTAGACTTTGACGATGTCGAAGCTGATGTTGTCTTCGCACCTCTTCCTCGTTTTGATCCCATTGACAAAGCACCTCGTCCGCTGCCCCGAGGTCTTTTCTGTGCAGTCCTTTCTAAAGCACCTTCTGTGTCAGTACTTTTCTTTGAAGAAGCTTCAGCACGAACATCAACTTTCAATGCAGGTAGCCCGTTTATTTCACGAGATAAATCTTTGGCAAAATGATAATCCATATGCGACTCATAATCCCACTCCACTATTTTCTTTCCGCACCTTTCACACTCTTTTAAAGCAGTAGCAGTTGCTTCGAGATACGCTTTGTTTGAAATTTCGTCGGGGTTATGAGAAAATAACGGATTTATTGCTTTTCTAGGACTTTTACGAGGGCTGACGGGTTTTGGCGCGCTTTCAAGAAACTGGAAAAACGGTTTCCGCGGATTTTCGTCAGCTTTCTGTGAAATTTGACTTATCTCATTGCTCAATTGGCTATCAATGGCATTGACTTCGATCTTCTCGCTTCTACCTTGATCTGTTAAAGATTCAGCACCCATAGCTTTACTCGATCCAGACAAAGGACAATTTTGATTGTTTTTGTTTTTGCTAGACTTAAAATTATCTCCTGCCTGGGATGTCGAATCAATTATACTACATTCATTGATCGACGCATTTGAGTTATTAGGTTTTACTTTGAAAAATTCATTAATTTTGGAACATCCGGAAGTGTCGATTTCATCCTCAAACTTGGAAGCAATAAGACCGAGAGAATTTATGGGAAGCACCCTGAAGGAAATAAATTTATTATCATATCGATTTTGTGACTATAATGTTGTATTTTGTTAGCTATTCTTCTAAAATATTAAGTTTTCATACCCAACAGATTGATACAATTTTTCCAAAACAGAAAAAGCGTCTGTAGCCATTCTCTCAGCGTTATATTGAGGAATCCCACAAGATCGAGAAAGGGGATTTTGATTTTCAAATTTAACATGTAGTGTCACCGTTTTAGCTCTTCTGTTGTTCTACAAATTACAAAATTACAAAGTAAATTGCTATTCGTTTTCTTTATTTTAGCATTTTGTTTACTTTAATACGAATAATATAATCAATTGCATATTGCATTACCGTCTCCAAATCGCGTTGAATCCTTTCTACAACTTCTGAGGCTAACTGGTTAATCCAAAACTTTGACTTTTCTCTAGTTTTCAAGGCTTCAGGCCCAAAGAAATTTTTATTGCAACCTATCGACTTCGGTAATTGTCTTGGTGTCACAGCTTCATCGTCATAACCAAGTGCAAGCTGATAAAGCCAGGTACTATATAATTCAATTTTTCAATTTATTCCTTCATCGTAAAGTAAGTAAATCCCTAAAGCCAATGCCGAACAATAACCATAAAACTAAAACGTACCCTGTTTTCGAGCCCAACGCTGTACCGAGTTCCTTTTCAGTAAATCTTCTTAAATCATTCATGAAGACACATCCGAGACTTTCCACATATTCTCCAAGCTTTCCACCTAAACCACGAACTTTACCCACTTTAGTTCTGCACCACAAGTTTGTCACAGATTCGTGTGGCAGAATTGTTTGTTTATTTGGTTTATTAATCCCGCATACAAGTTTAGCTAAGACCTGGTAAATACGGAAAAAATCATGTAAATTAAATTTAAGCTCAATAAACCAATTATTTTAACTTTTTGTAAACTCACATGAGCCATTGATTACCTTGTTATGGGCTATACCAGCAGAACAGCGAAAACTAGTTTTACGGTACACAGCATCTCTCATTTTACCAACAATTTCTGCACCTATTGCTAACTTTAAATCATCTAGTGATGACAATTCACGCTTTTTCACTGCATCCAACCAATCTTGAGTGGAATCATAGCCTAAAACAAAGTTTGTGTCCAAATATTCCATATTAAGTGATTGGACAACTTTTTCGTTCCATGTTGCAGACATATATTGCGATGATGATATTTCTGCCAAACGATTTTCCACTGCTTCTGTTAAGTCTATATAAGCCTCATCTATGGAGGCTCTTTCAACACATGAACTGAAATCCGTTAGCACATTTATAACCTCCCTTCCTGCGTCTCTGTACCTAGCATATCAGAAAAAATATTAAAAGCTGTTACCAGGATGAGAGTAGGAGTTGACATTTTTTGTCAATGAGCTACAAAATTATGTCACATTTACTTGGTAAGGTCTGCTTTACCCCGACTTTCTGGAACCCGAACAAGCTTAATCTCAGGACACACCGCTTTGGCATCATCACCTCGTATATGTCGTGTTACGCCTTTAGCTCTGGCTTCGTAATTAACTGCAATAATTCTGTTTTAAAAAGAGCATTCATTCATTAACCAATAAATTACTATACATTTATTTACACATTAATAATACGAGCTTTTTGTTCTATATAAACTCACCCACCGCCTTTATACGCCTTGTATCTGTGTAAAACAAAAAATAAACACAGAAAACTAGTCAAGAGTATTCCCATTTAAGTTATTCATTATGTCGTTGGACAGCAAATCGTAAACAAAGAATATAATATATTTAAAATCCTCAACTGACTGTACAACTGCAGCCGGAATTCCCTTGATTGTAGGATCATCTCTTTCCTCAACCTGGACATAAAAACAGTCCATATCCACCAGGGCAATAATTCGATTAGTCGAGGTCACAGATACGCTAGCACTAGCCATTTTAACTTTTTAACAATTTGTATCAAAAGCAAACACAAAATGAGAAATCACTCAATACTTTCTATTTCTATCAATAAGTCACCATATAAAATGAAAATCAATTTTTCGTGAACTAATTTACCACTGATTGAAGTTACGCTCAACATTAAATTTCAAGACAATAAATATTTAAAATGCTTATTTTATTTACAACAGATGACATGTCACTCAAGTGTCAACTCTCCTCTATTGAATGAATCAGCTGTGAAAATGAAATCTATGAATGTCACTTCTTGAAAATAATGCTTTGTTTATGAACTTGAACAGACTGATCATACGTTTTATCTTGTCCTTGCTTGTTGTTTACGTAAATACACACAAAAGTGTAGATGAAAAGCATGTGCATTTAGTGCATTATAACAAGCATTTATATTTTTTGTATATAAACAAGCAAGCATCTCCTTCGCGGTCGCTTCTTTGTTGCCTCTCTTCCGATCGTACGCGGACAGATGATCTCTTCTCTCTCCGAGAGGCTGAAAAAATGCTATAGACTATAGATTCCTTTTCTTTGGGCATTCCACCTACCTACGTCATTACCAAATGAGAAGAAAAAGACAAAGGAGAAAGGAGTTTCCTGTCTCCTTCAAAGAGAAAGGGGAGATCACGGTAAACCGGAAGTGACGATAAAACGCTATTTGCTCGGATGAATGAATTAACTATTATACAGTATTCCCTAATTGGAGAATACTTCCTTTAACATTTTATATATAATCCGATAAACCGGAAACAACAATTTTTATTATGTTTTTTTCTTTATTCTATTAAATGAGATTACAACTCGTCTCTTGTAGAAAGGAATAGTTTGATGTAATTATTTACTTACACGTGTTATCATCATTATGTATAATTTCTTTTGTACAGGAAATCAGGACTTTTTTTAGCGAAGTCATGCTTGTTAATGTTTTGCGATAACTGTAATGACCGTTGTTCTTCCAAGATTTTGAAGCACACCTTCAAAAATTTTGTAGTATACACTGTTGTATGATCAATTGTACTTTTTTTACTTTCTCATACAATATAAAAGACGGCAACATTCAAATGCACTCAGTACGTATGTAATATAACTTCCTGCAAAATGGAAAGCTGAGTGAGCATCCATCCACTTTCACACAAATTGAGACGCTCATGACCAGTAGACAGACTTGTGAAGTTGTGAGTAAAAGATGATGGAGACGTTGCGTCATAACGTTTCCTTTCGATTACGGTATTTATTCCAAATTCCAACATTAATGATTAATTATTAAAGTTTAATTTCACCATTTCCATTTTAATTTTGTAGTCTTTTTAAACTGGCAGATGATTTATCATTTTCTTTTCCTTAGAATTAATTTTTTAATTGTCTCTAATATTTCTTCCATATTGAATTGTGCTGCTAGCACTGATGGCAGCAGTATAACATGAATTTATTATGAATTACCGAATTACGATGTTGTCGGTGTAATATATACTAATATATAGCACCAATAAGCAACATAGGTTTAAAATTTTTCACTTCATTTAAAATAGTTGTAAGGGAATCGTGCAGAATTAGATCGTGCTTTGACAGAGAAAGTTAAGTCAGAAGTCAGAACCATCTTTTAGTATAAAAAAGTGATGAAATGTAGAGGCCACAAGGTAAGGTAAGGTTATAAAGTATGGTATTGATAGTGATTAAAGGGTATGCCTTAATTTGTATGAAAAAACTGTTATTGATGATAATATACTGCAAATTTTTCGATTTCCGTTAGGTATATATGCATCTTTCCATTAGAAAAGTTGCTGCTGGAAATTTTACCACAGATGCGTAAATTCGTTTGTCACAATCTCAAATTGCGATGCAATAAGTGGGAAGAGCACATTATGAATGTAGAACCGTGATTTGTATAAATTTCTTTGA
>JAQFYG010003387.1:0-12649 GCA_034694325.1 Entomobrya corticalis | reverse complement strand
ATCAATTTTTGTCTCATGTTTGTAAATATAATACAGGAAAATATGTAGAGATATTAACCAAAATGCTGTTACAACAAGGTGAAGTAACTCATTAATTATTTGCTGCACCGGTAATGGGATTTTAATAGCACTTTTTTGTAATTCTATTTCAGAGAATGCGGTTGCGGAAATATCATAGTTGATCACTTGTTTATTTCGATAGTCCAACTTGGCAAATCGAAATATCTCTCCGAGTTCCACAACAAGTACTAAAATCTATTTTCAAAATGAAAAAAACTGAATACAGGCAATACAGCGAAACGCTGCTAGTAAATATATCCCAGAATTCGAATGCTCGAAGACTTCAAATTTAAGTTAAGTAAGCTCTTTCCCTTACTGCCCACAAATAATAGTTACAAACTGTCCAGCTAAATATACCACCAATTTTGATTCCTGTTGTAGCTATCCCCAGGTAGTCCTTATGAATGTATTCATAACTTAGCCTTAGAGCATTAGGGCCAACTCTTTGCACTAACCAATTCCATCAAGTAGATTATATATAGTAAATTTTATACATTGAATATATCATTATATCAAAAAAAATATATCATTTCCAAGAACTGACCGTCATCGACGTTTAAAATCATGGCAATTCTTTCATTAATGCATTTAAGTCCCTTCCTGAAGCATCTGCAGAATACCATGAATTGCATTATGTACATCCAGCTAAATACAATTGCGACTAAATAAATGAAAAGGCCCAAGGGAGCTAACTTCTTAGCAGACTAGTAAATAGTGTTAAACAGATTTTTGTTGGAAATAGCATGAAAATGAAAACGTTACGCGCATTCTAAAACTATAGGAGTAGATAAAATTAACGATCTATGTATTTCAGCAGTACCTTGATAACGTCAACATCCGTTCTATCTTTGTCCACAATGCCGCTCAGGGGCTGCCGAAGTGCTAAAATAATCACCCATGTTGTTCCTTGCAGGTCATCAAACATATTCGGTAAAGAGAACATGGTCACCATTCCGATGATGAATAGACAGAGTGTTATCTGGCTTGAGATTATATACTGCTTTAGCGTTTTAGACACCTCAATTTTGGTAATATCAAGGACACGATACCACGCTTTGATAAACATGGCGAATTCTTCAGCTTCGTATAAAAAATGAGTAGTAGAGATGCAAGCCTGTAATAGAGTTGTCCAGAAAATAAAAATATCTGTCCAGTAATAACGAGCGAAATCCTTCTTCTTATTCGACGACTGGCCAATCAGCAAAAGAATGCCTATTAAAAGTCCGGTTTCAAAATTTTCAAGTAATAAAGTTTATTTTCTCAATGCAAAGGTCAACAATATAAGCAAGTGAGTTGCATAAGAATCATAGAAGATTTATATTGAAAACCTATCGTGATCCATACAAACATCAGCCATGAAAGTACACATGTAGCGAAACATGATATGTATGCGATACTTCGTTTGTTCACAACGATGCTTGCCCTATTGTGTTTCAAAAGAAGTCGAAAAGGTAACCGTCCAAGAAGCACCATTGGCACCCACATAATCTTCAAACCCTTATGCAAAGTTTCCGCGTACGTTAAAATCACTTGTCTACGTTTTGAAAGCAATATTTTACAGATATTATATTTGCTGCAGAGTGCATATAATTCGTTATTCATTCAGACAAAGATAAAATTGTTTAAAAAATACTCGTCTTTCTCCTTGTTTTCCTCAGCCTCAACTTTTTTTGGAATTTCCAAAGAGCCTTGCAAACGGCGTACCAAATTCAATTCGGTTTCTGCTTCAGGCTCAGCAGATTGAAAAAATGATTGGTGTAAGTGCGGTTTCATTCGTCTACCGTATAAATCGGTGAACTGGTTGAACTCTGCCTGTTCCCTGTGGACAATAGCATGATACCAATTTAAATAGAAGTATAATTTGAAATATTCACTTGATTAGATCTTAAAATAAAATACGTCATGTTATATTTACTCAGCGGTTCTGGGTACCGGTGCTGGCATATCCATTATGATTATTGGAGCAAATGACTTTTTACCTACTTTAAATACTATTTTATTAGCATAAAAGCACCTGTTCCTTTAAACTTACTAATATTTTTAAGTAACACCGAGTTATTTTTTAACATAGGAAGAGATCGTGGAAGTGGAAGTATTTGTTCCGCTCGCCGGCATGAAATAAACGTGAGAAAATTTGAACTACATATACTACACTGAGATCAGATCAAGCTATCCATGGAAATTCATAAACTAAAACTACAAAAACGTGACGAAAATCAGTGAACGTGATACTAAAAGTTTAGGATAAATACGAAAATTTTCATAAACCAGTTGCCATAGTTTTTATTTATCTTACATAGTATAACCATGGATACAGATTTGTAAGTCTGTTGTGAACATAATCGTAAGAACTCTATGGCTGACTAGTGTCTAACAACAAAATATCATAAGTTTTTAGTTTTATTCGTCATATTCGCATACAAACTTACAGAATATTGGTATAAAATACATCGTGCTTACATTTGCAGTTGCAATAAGTTGGTACTAGTTGGTATGTACTATCGGGATTATTTTAAATAGTAATATCATCTCTCATTTCCAAGGTTGGGTCCACATTACACGTTTATAATTCCAAACGATAACAATGTTTTAAACAGTAACATGGCTTCTTTTAGCATTTTGACACTTCATATGTAGCAAAAAATGAAAGACATTGATTTCTTGAATTTTACCAAAACATGAGAATTTTAGAAATTACCTAGAGAATAGGTGATTAAGATTTAACTATTTCTAACTCATGTGCATCATATTCTAAGCTTACTTAATTTGAACGCAATCCACTATTGCTGACTTACTATCAATAACATTAAGGTAGTCTTACTCTTCATTTACTGAATAATTCAATAAAAAATATTTCGTTCACTTTTTACTTTAGTACATTTTCCATGCATAGCACTATTTACCTCTGAAGTGCAAAACTTCATCAAGCGGAAGGTAAAAAATTCATGGTTTTGCATGACAAAGAGTACACCCCATCTTTGAATTAGTGACTGACACGGAGCACTTAATTAGTTAATCTTAATAGCTAACTGACAATACAACTAAATTACACGGTACATATATGACAGTAAAGAAGGAATAATCCCAAACATGCCTCGTTTTATACCATTTTATAAGGACTTACCATACAAAATATTAATTTTTGTAAGTTTACATACCCAAAATATTAACAAGACTATCAGTAATTTAGTTAACACTAATATCTGTCTGTTAACTAATAATTAATACATACATATACCTTCAGAAACTTAACATTTACATCGTAATTTCTGTAGGATTCTTTATTCTTGGCTATTAAAAATATTTCAATTTCGGTTTGCGCTTAACACGACGAAAGAATCCTTTTACAGACCAGATAACACTGACATAGATTTATAATTATTAATAATAATTGTTCAAGTATAAAAGGGCTTCAGATCATGGTCTCAGGATAACCATTGTGACGAGCCCAAGGGCATATGCAAACAATAATTTCTGATTCACAGATAAATGTAGATAGCTTGGTAAAATGGATTCTAAAGTTGAAGCATTGCTAGATTCGTTTGACCTACAGTTCTCATCTCGATATGGTAGCAATAATCCGATAATACAAACTACGGCGACAAATAACACTACATAATTTGGCTGTGAGTGAGTTTGTGGAAAAACTAATGGCGAATTAGTTCCTGAAGACAATGAGCCAGAATCTTTGGAACCTGACATACTTCCGGACGGGACTTGTTGAAAAGGCTCAGACGAAGCTCCGGAACCAAATACAGTATCATTTTCTCGTGAAGCCGAGAGATGAGCTGGCAAATTTCCAAAGTGAATTATGGCATCCACATCACGCTGTCCAACTTGCTGCTTTGTATGTTGATGGTAAATTTGAATGCGGAATTTGTGCTTTAGTGGTGTACTGCTCTCCAACCTGACGTCAGTTGATACTCTAATAATGAGATCTAACGAATTTTTTGAGCTGATTGTTCCTTCGTCGGGTCTTACAATATAGAATGTTGAAGCGTTGGACAAAACTAAAATAGTATTGAAAACCCACATTTAAAATGGTGATATTCAGTCAATCAATAGAAAAATACCCCATTTAGTTAAAATTCCTCATACCTCTGAACCGTATTGGAAACTCATACGGGTTATAAATTGTCAAAATTTGTTTCATATGGTCACGATCATGAGCATTGAAATATACATTCGACGGGAAAACAAACACTGGGATCCTGGACATGTTTACTTCGTCCCGTGATCGCCCTCGCTCCATTCGGTATACTCGGATATTTTTTCTCTTGTCAAGTAAAAATAGGAATATTACTGTAGATTAACCTGAAAATGACAAAAGTTAAACCCAAACCAGTTAAATGACATCAAGTATGAATCCCTCAGTTGTCAGTAACTGGAGAATCGCATCTCCAAACACCAACCATTTGGTTATGAATGTTATATACAACTTTTGTCCATGAACAATGAATAGTAAAGAATGAATACACAAATAATAAAATAGTAATTAATTATTCTTAACATTAATTAAAAATACCAAAATGTGTTTTACCTCGTTCCTGTTTATATGGTTCGTTTACTTGCAGTTTTTGCCTATCTCCCAATTCAATACTAAAAACAAAAACGTCCCCTCATTTAACCTTTCAATCCAATTGTCTTCTTTCTTTACAAACTGACAATAAAAATAACAATAACAACTTTCTCAAAATAATTATAAACTTTTATTTTAAAGACTCAAAAAATTAAGTTCCTTAATCATCCTTTGTTTGTTACAAAGTGAAAATGTGGCAATGGAAGAGGATGCACTTACACAACAACAATAACATCTGGGATATCTGCTGATCACAGAAGTCGTTCACGTATAACATGCGTAAATGAAAAGTAAGCAAAAATAGTAAATGCCTTTATGTATCCTTTTCCTTGTGTTCTTTTGCTTTGTCATTTGCTATTTGCTACATGCAGCATTTTCTACAGCTGACGACTGTGCTTTTTTGGCGTCGCGTGAGGTCCATCATCATATCATGGATATCCATATATATCGCAATCTCATCACATCACACGTTCGCAAATTTTTTTGCGAGCTGACCTTGTATTATTTATGCATAAGCAGAATGTAGCCTACAGCCTACAACAACACAACAAATATTCAGTGATAGATAGTGTACTAGCTTTTTTGTGCGAATTAGTGATGGAATGGTGAATGGACACGTTTTAAGTAAATTTGCTGAACAGTGACAGTAAAGTAAATGCACATAATTAGTTTTGTAACGTAGTACGCAATTCATTCTTGGGAACGAGCACAACAAGGAGCCAGACAAAACAATTATTAGGTATTGGTATTAAGTTACTAACTTCTCTTTACTATTTTTTTGACGGATTCACTTACTATCAGTCATACATAATAATGTTATGAGCCATGATCAGTTATGAAACACGACATGTGGGAGGGATACGTACTTGTTGCAACTAATCATTCATGTCATGATTCTTGATATTGGTTCAGTGTCCAGTGTTCATTAGTTGTTAGTATATCCAGTCGAAACGAAAGTCAGGTTAGCAGCATAGTTGGAAGCGTAGAAGTCAATGTACTAATTGTGTAAATAAATATTATTATGCTCATATGCATTTCAATGATGGCAGGCTGCAAAATTGGAATAATCGTCAAATTAAGCTGCATGAATATGTAATCAGTAGTCACAGGATCCATTTTCTTGTAATCCCATATTTTCAAAATATTATGCAGGGCAGATGACTATCGAATGTTGACTAAGGTCAAGGTCTAAGAGGTCCAATATTAGAAATAGTAAATTATTGTCAGTCAATTAGTCTTTGTAGGTGGTATGTACTGGTTTAAGTATTGAATATTATGAAAAATGTTTTGGATTTTGGTCCATGTCATAATTTAGTAAGTATAAGACATTGATTCAATTCAACTCTTCTATCTTCTAGCTTGTCTTGACTCTTGACTTTGACTTCCAAAATATGTATGTAAACAAAGCAAAAACTATCTTCTTTTGCACTTCCTATCTCGTTTCAAGTTCTGCATGGGCCTTGTATATACGATGCTTTTCTACTAAATAAAGCCAGTGCATAGATCATTAGAAAATTTTGGTGTCAGGAAACTGACACTGACAACTCCCGGATAGCGTTTATGCGTGTCGAAATTTGTCTTGCCCATGTCCCTTGCATTAGATATAGAAAGATTTGGCAACGTCCATTTAATTTTTGTCTTTTTGTACTAAGATATCTATCTATCACACCCGACATCACACAATATCAATGTTTTAAGGGGACTCGTCGTGATGGTGTCAAGCAAACAATCGTTTCATTAAATTATCTTGATAATCATTATTTGGATCATCGCGCATCGATCATCCGATAATTTCACATTTAAATTATTTTTATTAGATTTAATGTATTTTGAAGATCTGTATTACTGTAATTATTATTATAAGAATAGTAAGTAATTTCTTTCGGTTTCTTGTATTCTAGTAAAAGAGTACCTGCCACCGGGCCGACGGGAAAAGAAAAAGAAAATTTACTCTTGATGCCCCACAGCTATTTGTTTGGTTGTGAGTTGTAGTATTTCATTGCTGGCAAAAGTCCCAATACGAATCATGGATGTTAAAGGTGTATCGATACCAATTGTAATTCACTGGTTCCGAAAAGGCTTACGCTTACACGACAATCCAGCTCTTGAAAGAGCCGTGAAATATGCAACGCAACACAAAGCAATAATTCGGCCTGTATTTATCTTGGACAGTGAACTACCAAAAGACTATAAAATTGGGGCCAACCGTTACCGGTTTTTAGTGGACTCCCTAGCTGACTTAGACAATAGCTTTAAATTACTCGGAGGAAGGTTGTTCGTTCTCAGAGGAAAAGTCGATGATGTCTTAGAAGCATGCTTCAGTACATGGAATGTCAAGCTAGTCACTTTTGAAAATGACACGGAGCCATATTCTAGAGCTAGAGATACTAAATTTTATCGTTTAGCACAAAAGTATGAAGTTCCTTTTGAAGGATTCTGGTCTCATACGCTATACGAGCCAAGCAGGTAATAATAAGCCAAGCCATGAATATATTGAAGTTGGTCGTTTTGAGGGAAACTGATATGTTGCAAGCGTATGTAGTGTATTGATCCCATTATCCTAAATTACAGGCTTCTTAAAACGAACAACGGACAAACACCAAAAACATATCAGAAATTCTTAGATGTGATGTCAAAAACTGGTGCACCACCAAAGTCAGTGGCAAGAATATCATTTCTTCCAGCTCATGCTAAAGACCCACTTATTTCTGCAGCTGAATACAGCCCTCCTACCCTTGACGAATTAAATGTTTCTTTGGATGAATTAGGACCTCATCTCTACCCAGGTGGAGAAACCACAGGACTGCAGAGAATGGAGAAGTCTCTCTCAAACAAAGTATATGTTCAGAATTTTGCAAAGCCGAACACTGCACCAAATAGTATTGAGCCATCCACAACCGTGCTTAGCCCTTACCTTAAGTTTGGATGCTTATCACCACGTCTTTTTTATGAAAGACTTAACGAGGTTAAAGGAACCAAGACAAAGCCTCCAGTATCTCTTTTAGGTCAACTATACTGGAGAGAATTCTATTACCTAGTCGGAGCATACACAGAGAATTTTACGAAAATGAAAGGAAATTCAATTTGCAAGCAGATAAATTGGGATAAAAATGACGAACTTTATCAAGCTTGGAAATTAGTATGTTTTTTTTTTGTTTTCGTCTTTTTCTATTATCTCAATCACCTCAGAGTATCATTGTTACATATTATTGTATATTTTTTTAATGTTTCGCAGGGACAAACAGGCTACCCATTTATTGATGCGATAATGACACAGTTAAGAATTGAAGGTTGGATTCATCATTTAGCTCGACATTCCGTAGCTTGTTTTCTAACCCGAGGGGACCTTTGGCAACATTGGGAAAAGGGTCAAGACGTTTTCGAAGAGTACTTGCTGGATGCTGATGTGTACCTTAATGCTGGTAATTGGATGTGGCTTTCTGCGTCAGCATTCTTTCATCAGTACTATAGAGTCTATAGTCCTATTAAATTTGGACAAAAAACAGACCCTTCTGGAGAGTACATTCGGTAATAAGCAATATAAATTAATAAATCAAAACAGCAAACATAAATAGCAAGTATATCCGTATTATTTAAATTATCTTAACTGTTTTCATTTTTACATGCTTGCTTTTTGTAGTAAATATCTACCAAAGCTGGCTAAGTATCCGCGTGAATACATCTACGAACCGTGGAAAGCGCCTATTTCTGCTCAGAAGGCAGCCGGATGTATTATAGGAAAAGACTATCCAGAGCGAATTGTGGATCACGAAACTATAGTAAAAGTTAACTTGCAGCGAATGGGACAAGCTTATTCAAAAGTTCAGAAGCCAGAGGAAATTAAAGCCACAAAACGGAACAGTGGCAATGTGAATGTAGCAGATAGTGCCGACGATTATGCAGACGAAGATTTTCAAGAGAACGCTGGAACATCTTCCAAGGAACGATTAGCTAATGAACCTAACCCCAAGCAGAAGAAACTGGCATCATCTTCTCGTCCATCTACAAAACAGATTACAATATTAGACTCGTTTAAACGAGCCAAAAAGTGAGCAGTAAAATGAAAGTATCAAATTATGAAGTCGTAATAGATCTCAAATAAAGATGGCAACTCTTTTTCATTTTCTTTTGATTACAATAAAATTATCTTTTCGTCATTTTAATCTTTTACATTTTATAACTTGTAATACTGACAAACCCCCAAAATTTAATTAGTTGATTGAAAAGCGGTTAATTAGTCTGTACTATAGGGTTAAGAATATTGAACAGTCTGTACTCTGTACTGATTGAGATACCTATAAACTAAAAACACTTAAATAAAATTGAATTGAATACTATCATGATCAAATACATTTAAACTATTTACAAAATAAATAAATGCATATATTGAATTGAATGGACATGAAATTCAAAATACTGTTAGATGGAGTGAGGTCATTTAATTTGATTTGGTAGTATGCATAAAGAGAAATAAAGTAATTACTTTCGCCGAAATCCCCGTTACTTCCGCCTTATTATTTCATAATGTTCTCTTCTAAGTGTAATTAAAACTAAGAGTAAACGTTTTTCGCAATTGACATTTCATTTCGCATTTTCTAGGGGTAAAAATTTCCACAACTTCTTTGACATCGGTCAGTTGTGATTGATTTGTTCATAACTTTATATTCAAATACATTTTAAGAGTAAAGGGGAAGATTCATGCTCTTCCATTTCGAATAAACTGAGTTGCCTGCTAGGCATTGCATTATTTCATGTTTACTTGCATGATTCATAGCATTAAGCAAAACTTAATTTTGACAAATATTCTCAAAGTGCCCCACCTTTTCTACTTCATCTTGAAAGATGCGACATTGCGAGTATGCATCAAGCAAAATAATATGCATGAAGAAGAAAAGGATTCGTTCTGGGAACGAGGTCGGGTAAGATGAGAAAATTATTTTAAACTGCCGACAAAAATCCGAGATTCGAGTAATTAAAAATATAGGTATGTAAAAAAAATTGTTTTTTGTTTTTTTGAGTTAGGCTTGCTGAAAACATTGGGTAGAAATGTTGAACATAGAAAATCTGGAATACAACTACACGATAAATATGCAATTTAGGTAGTTTGTAGACGCAGTTTCTTGTCGATTCTTTCATGAAACGTCTTAAATTCATTCTAACATTCTCCAAAGGGAAATTGGGAAAATACTCAATACTACCAAGGAACTCTAGAAGAATTGCCTAAACATCCTTCTCCATATAATTTATCAAATAAGAACTAGTAAGAAGGCGTGAGTTAAATTAGGAAAATAATGCGCATGGAGAAAGTACGCGGACACCTGTCTTCCTAATTATTGTTATTTTACCTTCAAAAGAACATAATACAAGCGTATTTGGCAAATATGCATTTGATTGTCTATTCAACGGAAGTGTGAAGAAACAGAAAAAATCGCAACATGATGTGATGACGAAAGTCAATTTATTTAGTTATTATAAATCTTTTATCCTATATAAAAATATGTATTTATTGCAAGGAAAGATAGAAAATTAGTACAAAGTCAAAACAACTTACCAGAAACACCCACGCCTCACCATATAATATACGCATTTTTTGACTTGCTTAATGACCTATTTTTCATGTTTAAATTTCTTACAGTTTGTCCATTCATCTTTTCTCTCACAAATGTCCATTGTCATATACAAGTTTTTAGATTAGTAATGTATGCTTCCAGAAAGGAACGGAAACATAGGTAAATATACAAAAACTCCAATCAGCGTTTTATGTTATTTTCTATAGGCACTCTAGCCCCAACCGATGATGCATCGACTAGTTAAATGTGGCATTTATCAACAAAATCCTACTTTCATGGGGACTCCTCCGTAAGCGAACGCATGCCATGTTGATAATATTAATAGCATTATTATCATTCGACTGTTTTTCAGCTGCCTTCACGACTTGAACAGCGGTTAATTTCAATAAAATTATTGTGTTCAGTCTAGCAAAATAAAACTTTTCATGGAAATTGTGCACTTCGCGGACTAAAAAGCAAAAGTAATTAATAATAAATGTTCCGAGTGAAATAAACAACGCTTCGTAATCCATCATCTTAGAATAATATCCACTAACGTAATAATATGTAAATATGTAAAGATAATTTTGATTGACATGTTTTTCTGGAGGCATAATGATTTAGGCGAGAATGAAACTAAACGACCATGCAGCGAACAGCACATAGTCACATATCATTCAAATACGTTCCACGTTCCATGCGACGTACTACAACTATTGCATAAAAACAACAACATCATTGTTCATGAAAAATATGATGATTCAGACTTTTAGTCATGTTTTCCTGGTCTTTCCGCAACAGTTTCTTGTACTCAGGCTGTACGCATTTCATATCCCAGAAAAGATCGTACGAGAAATTGAGAATCCAATTGAATCCATATAAAGGTCACTAGAATAAACTATTTCATTTAACCCTGCACCTGGCCAAGTTTATGATATTTCCAACTTCCCACCGTAAGAATTCCTATAAAACACCAACATAATAGAAATGAGAAACTTGATTCGATTCGCATTCTATGATTTATAAAGAAAAATCGTTAGACTACTCGAAAAGTCGCGAAAAATCTGATCCTGGTGTAGAATCTGTCAGACGAGCCATAACTGTGCTATTCCTTGTATTTATGCTGTGCTTGCTTCTGAAAAAGATGTGTTTGCTTGCGGTGTCGTTGTCTCTGTGGTTTGCATTCATTTCATTTCAACCTTTCATTTTCTCTTCATTCATGAAGATTAAACTGTTTATCATTGATCAAAATCATCCACACGGTAATATTTTATCCTTGCTTGCTCATGTTCTAGACTTGCTACTTATGCTTAAGACACCGGCGCCAGTCTAGAAAAATTGGGGTAAGCGTCTTTCATTCACTCTCGTTGGTCTTTCCTTTAGGTCTTATCTCCTCTACATTGACCTTACATCAGTGAATATTTACTAAGGGATTATAGATTCCTTGAGTATGCATGAGTGTATGTAATCATGATTTTTATCACGATTTGTGAATATTTTATGTTTTATATAGACCTTATAATAAGTAATCTCAATCTCTCTGATTGGGCTTTATGCTTCGAAAAACTATTATTTATTAGAAACCATGAAAAGAGCTGTATCTCTGCTCATTTAAAATTGTGCATTATTGTTACTGTCCATGAGCTCAGTCATTTTCAGACATCATTGCTGAAAAAGATAAAGAGTGACACTGACAAAAAAGTAGTTCGTCAACTGACAACCACGAACAAATTGCAGTGACCCAAATCTACCGAATCTCATCAACACGTTATGTGTTGCTTCTTAATAAATACATTTCATGTCACGAAACTCAAAATACAGATGTGCGTAAGCCATAACAAGGGTTTTTGTTTTCATTTGTTACCATTTGGATAAACTCCTCTTATAAATTCTGAAAAGACAAGAAAGACAAATACAATTAATTCGAAATTGAATTACCATTTTCATTCAATTTAAAATTGTTTGTGGGCAGATTATTCAATTCCTGATTATTATGAGAAAAAGACTTCATGAAATAAATATGTTATTTTGGGATATAGAGGATTTAAGGAATTGATCTTTGAATTATTCAAATTATTGCTGGATCTGCGTCGCGTCTGATCCCCAAAATAAAAATTAAACATCATATTCATCACCAAGCGGAAATGTTTTGATCATTTGAAATCAATCATTGTAATTGTATCGGTTTCCATTTGAAATGTGCTAAGAACGCTTCTAAGCGGTTAATCTAGCATGCAAGGCGTAAGACTGTCTGTTTTTCTTCATTCTATTTAACGCATTTAGCTAGTTCTAAAGTCTATAGCTTATTTTCTACTCGAATTGTCGGTTTTTGTAACAAACATTGACATCAAGGTAAAATTTTGCACGTGCAGCGTGTATCTACGAAATCATTACTGGATAGTAATAAACCATTGATGATGGCTTTGTTGTGTATATAGGCATTGAGCACGTGGAAATTAAA
>JAQFYG010003386.1:0-12653 GCA_034694325.1 Entomobrya corticalis | reverse complement strand
AAAATGCCTGTTTTGGGTACATTTTATTTCAGGCCAGCAGAAACAGTGCAGTTGTCTGTCTTTATGCATATTGTACTCATTGGTCAACAATAACAATGGGAAATCTCTAGGTCTTTCATAAAAAACAAGAATTTTATGAGTAATTTGTTTTATTTTAGAATCAAAAACCTTCAAGTATATTTTATGACACATTTTAGCATTTCACGAAAAATGAGTACAAAACTAGAGAAATCATTGAATCATTTGAAGTGACATTATTAATATAGTAAAATACATATTGTTATGATTTTATAAAACACATTTTTCGCGAAAAAAAAGTTCTAAAAAAAGTTATCTCGATTTTTTATCTACGTGATATGCATAAATAGATAAGGAAGCCTGAAGATAGTAGATAAAAAATCGAGATAAGAAAATTTTGTTTTGATATTTTTTTTTTCGAGAAAAAAAATTTTTCTTATCAGATAATGCAAATGAAGAGATAAGAATAAAAGATAAAAGCTGCGTCCTTCATTTAAAATGGTAAGTCCTAGCCACAGTACGGCCACTTGTCTCATAATTTCTCCTACTGATACTCTTATGTGCAGCAAAGCTTATCTTAATGCCCTCACACGTCAACATCAGCTGCAGTTTCTGGTGTTTCTCTATCGCAATATACTTTTCATCCAGTCCGCATAGTTGTCATCATTTTATGGATGAAGAAAAAATGTCAAAGAATTCCCTTCAATTTTTATTTGTAAATTAAGCAAATATTGTTTACAAAATAATCGCTTTTCATTGTAACTATTTCTCTCATAAAAATGCATAGTAATAACATGATCTTCTTTTATACAAAATCATTTACAGTAAACTAAAGTGTAACGAACAAGATAAAGTTTATTTTCATTGCTAATTAGTGCAGTCATGACTTTTAATAAAATTGATTAGATATCACGATGATAACATTTATATATGTCTAAGCATTTTCCTTTGAATCAAACTCATCAAAATGCGACTCTCTTTATCTTTGTACTTTCGTTATGTTAGGCACGACTTGTTTTTTATTATTCCAACCTGCATTCAACCTGTGAAAGGTCTTTCTTATTCAAATATGTTGACATGCAAAAATGCATTTTTGTAAACTAAATACATAACAAAGTTTCCATTCATGCTTATTCCAAAACAAGCGGAATCAATCGACCAAAAAAACACATGAGCCATCATAATTTAGTCAACAGTTTGTTGGCCTTTTCCATAACGCTAATTATTTTTTCTTAAATAGTGGTGGTGGAGATTACCAGTGTGCACGTAAGTCATTCATGTTGGTAATTTAAAAATATTAATAACTGACATTTTAGGTTCAAACTTCAGACTATATTGATAATTTGGACCAAAAACAATTTCCAGTTACTGCAATAATTTCTCATATCAACTGATTTTAATTTAAAAAACCTCAATGGTGCAACATGACAAACTTGCACTGCAAATTTTAATCTTTATTACTAATTATAATAAAATATAGAAAACAAAGTTAAAGGTTGTCCCATTACATCATTTATAGTAATATAGTATTTATAGATTATGTAAATTTAGTGCTGAAGTATTAGTTGATTAGAATTTACTTGATAGTCTTGAGCATTCATAAAATTTTGAACGGCTGGTTGATATGATACAGTTCATACAAATTTTTGACCGGTCACAGTTTTTTTTGGCATGTTTTGTCATTTTTATTTCAATTTATTTTAAATTTTGGATACCAATCCCAAACTATGTGTCACACATTCACGAAAATAACTTGGATAAGTAATAGAAATAAAAGTGAGTGCTTCTTATTGGAAGATGAAGTTCCATCAACAGTACTTGATGCAACAGTGTTTATTTAATGTTGACTTTCATGAATCTTTACAACTTTACCATAACATCTGGTTGATAGTAGGAAAGACCAATATAAAAGCATGCTTTGACCAGAGTTCATTACAGTATTCCTTAAAACGTGTTACTTGAAAGTTATTAAAAACCGCTACAATGGTTCACGGCTTTAAACTTGAAATTGGGGTCATGCTTTGGCTGCCAATATTTCTGGTTTTATGGGCAAGAGGAGCAGATTGTGACAAAGTCAAGTTTTACGGAAAGACAAATTATGAAGGTGAGGTGAACTTTCAATATTTTTTATCCTTTTATATTTATATAATTTTAATTATAGTTTTTATTTTTTGTTTCAGGCTTTATTGAAGAGTATGACCTCAGTGGTGACGACGGAAGACGCTGCCGCACATTTATGTTCAATTCGCTGGAAATCAAATCCATGAAAACGGACAGGTGTATCATGCTGTTTGGAAGTCTGGGCTGTGAAATCCGCTACGGGGATCCCTCCTACAGCCTACGGGTAGACGCTGACACGCCGGAAGTTACTGGCACCTTGAATGCGGAGGACACTCAAATAGTACACAGTTTTGGACCTTGTTCTCGGGAGAGGGGTGGCGGACCGGAAGTGGACGTGGACTTTTACAGTGAAGCGGACTACAATGGCGAATCAACAGCCTCGTATCGTGACGTGTGTGGCTGTCAGAATCTGAAGGAGTCTGCTGTGGGAGGAAAAAGCAGAAAAATTTCAATGGACAACCATGGCCACGACATCGACCTTTTTGAAGGGGAACACTGCACCGGACAAATGAGAAGTGTGAAGGCAGGAAGTAATTGGGCGTCTAGATTGATGTGGGACCCTCGGGACGAAATGGCGTATTTTGACATTCGCTCTTTCCGTCCAACCAATTTGAAAAATTGTACCAAGTAAGTCCATGCTAATTTTTAGCTTTATTTGCTAATTGATGAATGGTTTTAAAGACTAGGAATTCTACTGATTACTTTTAGACGACGATACTTATGTTTTATCTGTAACTTACTTAAGTTTACAGAGTTAAATTTGTTGTTGTTCTTATCGTATTTGTGAGTTAACTAATATTTTGGTACTTTTTATTTTAAAATTTTGAAATTTTCAGGCGTAGTGAATCTTTCCACAAGTTAAAATCTGAAGACGGAAGTCAGGAGATGATTGATGGTGCAACAAAAGAAAACGTGAAGATAGCAATAGATGCCCCAACAAGGAACAACGGTAATAGTTGGAAGGAATTTTTGAAGATATTGTCCTCAGTAGAAAGAATCCGTTGTCAGTTTTTTTGTCTTTCGAAGTCCAATTCTTTTGGCTGGTACAGGGATCTGGGCTGTACTAATGTTAAATTGTGGGTAAAATTGGTTGTGATGGGTAAAATGGGTTTTTGTGGCATTTTATGCGTAAAATGGGTTTTAACTGGTTTTAATGTGTAAATTGGGTTTTAAAGGGTGAAATAAATTTTAATGGGTAAAATGAGGTTTTAAGGTTTAAATGGGTTGCAATGTTTAAAATGGGTAAAATGGATTTTAAAAAGTGAAATGGGTTTTAATAGTTGAAAAAGTGTTTTAATGGGCAAAATTGGGTTTAATGGATAAAATGGGTTTTAATGCCCAAATGGTTTTATCGACAATTTTAAAAAATGACACCTACTTAAATGGAGTCCCACAAACCGCGCTCGTTTGAAGTGCATTATTATTTGATTCGATTGTACTTAATTGAATTTGTTTTTGATGAAATCACTTGTACTATTTTTAGTTTGATACTAAATTTTCACCCATGTTTTTAATTGCTGTGTTTATTTGTGATGATTTTAGTGGGAATGCCAGTTGACGGCCATCGTATAGAGTTCTACGGAAAACCAAATTATGAAGGTATATTTTCGTTTCTTTTTTATTTATACCAGAATTATTTACACATAGTTCTGAAATAAAATTTTTTTATCCGGTATTAAATATTTCTCTTAAAAATAAAAAGAACAAAAGCTTATCTTTTTTTTTGTTTAGCAATTATGAATTATTTTGATCTAACTGATTATTTTCAATTTTGGCTTACATTTTTAGATTTTTTGAAACAATTTCGATTGAGCGGTGACGAAGCAAAAAAATGTCAAAATCTTGGTAATGGACTCGATGTAAAATCGCTGAAAACTAACAGATGCATTATGCTTTACGGAAACGGACGGTGTAATCAAGACCGACCATTCAGTTACAGCTTACGATTCGACACAGATACGCCTCTAATAGATCAAACTTTAAGTGATTGGGATGCACCTCAAACCGCTAAGAGTTTCAGTATCTGTTCCCGGGAGTTGGGAGGAGGACCGGAAGTAGACGTGGACTTTTACCATGACCAGGACTTCCAAGGCCCAATCTCATTCCAGTTTCGCGACGTATGCAGTTGCCGACATCTGGAGAAGTGGGCAGTTGGAGGAAAGAGCAGAGCAATTTCAGTGGACAACCATGGCCACAGCCTCGATTTTTTTGAGGGTGAGCACTGCACCGGACAAATGAGAACAGTAAGGGCCGGAGTGAATTGGGCAAACAGATGGATGTGGGACTCTCGGGATCATATGGGATTTTTCGACGTCCAGTCTTTTCGCCCCACCAATTTTGAAAGTTGTATGGAGTAAGTCTTTGTACACATTTAAATTTAATTAATTTACCTTTAACTGTTGGCCTATATCCATTTTTTTCTTTTAAAATTTGGTAGCCTTGATGCATCCATTTACAAGTTTGTTTTTGCAAACGGAACTGCAGAAATGATCAAAAACACCACGGAGCAGAACGTGACTTTAGCAACTGATAGTACTCTCCGAAAT
The DNA here is from genome assembly GCA_034694325.1 of Entomobrya corticalis. NCBI lineage: Eukaryota > Metazoa > Arthropoda > Collembola > Entomobryomorpha > Entomobryidae > Entomobrya > Entomobrya corticalis. The sequence goes on along the minus strand of JAQFYG010003386.1, from coordinate 7,968 downwards.
AACGGTGGCCAATCAATTGTGCTGGAATATGCGGTTAACAATAAAGTTTCGGAGGGGCTGGACATCACCACGTCAACAGGTTTCAGCAACATGCACACTGTCAAAGCGGGAGTCACTGCGTCCTCCGAGGTGGAAGCGGGAATACCGTTCGTAGGTGCAGCAAAGATTCGAGTGCAAGTTGCCCTTGAATACCAATATCAGAGGAAGGACGATGGATCCAAAGTCAACAGGACAAACATTGTCACAGAAGACGCGCTCACAGTCAGTCAAAAGATCACTATTCAGCCATGTCGAGAATGCCTCGCCACCAGTTTCGTGAAAAAGCTCCGGAACTTCCCGATCAAGTACACTGCCTATTCAAGGGTCACTGGCACTGCCGCCGGGGACAAGATGAGTGCTCAGGAGATAAGGTCAGCTTTACTACCGGAAGTGACATATTTGGGAGACGTTGATGAGTACACTGTGGACACCAAGGTCGAAGGGGTCATGTTTGCAGATTTCGGATTGAATACTTTCGTCAATGTTGACTGTAAGGTGATTCCTGATTGCGTGGCGGCACCTCCTAAACCTGATGTAAAGGTTGAACCATTGAGTATGCAATTTATTCAACCAATTAACAGGGCTGTATAATCTTTGATGTTACTACATGTTATGTGTGTTTCGGTTTAGAAAAAGAAATACATTTATTATTGCTAAAAACGTATTTAATAAAATGATTTTTGTCACTTTTTGCTTAAATTTATCCCAAATTTATAAAATGTGTTATGATTTTTTAAATAACCGGTGTACATTGTATGCGGTATAATTTTGGTCCTAATTTGTTTTGAAAAATTTTGTTTGATTTTTTTATTAACTTTTAATTTTTCCGTTTCTCGTTGAATGTTATTGCGTAATGTGAATAAAAAAATTTCTCATATTGATTTTTACCTTTTGGCTAGCAAATATATTCTCCAAAAATTGCTTAGTTAACAACTTTACATTTCATAAATTGAAACAGTTTTTTTTTATTTTGTAAGCAAATTTTATTGTGAACATGTTAATAAATTATTGTTTTATAACGTTAATATTTTCATTCTGGCTTTTATTTAAGTTTTATTGGACAAACTTTTCAAATATTATTAACAAAAGTTTTTAACAATTTGCATCTTTATTTTGAACATCTGTCTCCCAATTCCATACAATTAGCATTTCCAATATAGTGCGGCTTTTCATAACACAAAATAATATTTATTTGCATTTCACTAAACAGAAATGGAAATCTAAGTCTATTTCCAGATACATTTCATGGTCATCGTTACAAAATAAATCGAGTTTATTGTCAACTTGGCAAAAATTACATTTTAGCAGTCCATCATAAAACATGCCAAAAATATATTTTACACTTCCATTTCCAAAATTTTCTTATCATATTCCAGTAATTTATAATTTGCAAATATAAACTAGGTGAAATGCCCGTCCCTAACGACGGGCTCCAGACGAAAACATTTTAGGCAGAATGATAATTTCACAAAACTATATGCCGTTACTTGGGCTAAACTTGATTTGATCCGTTAAAATACAACTCGTTATTTTCTAATTTACTTGAGTATATCCATGTCACCGCATGATAGCGAAATAAACTATAATTGATCAATTTTTACCAGTTATTACGTAGTTTATTTGTATTGGTTCATTGTACCACTGTACATTTCCTTTTGACATACGCTCCCTTTTTCAATAAATATAAAATCATGTCTTCTTCACAAATACCTTTTACCGCTGAAAATTCACATTTCTGAACTCTGAATATGCTTAAACTGATCTACATCGCATGACCTCAGTTGATATTAACTCTCGAGTCAAAGGTTTGGTTATCTTTTGTAGTAATTTTTTATGAATATTTTATAATTTGGAATTTTGATATTGAGGATATTGCGGATGAAGATTTACGACTATTGAGTATAATTGCAATGAAAGCAATGTATTCTGTCGCCACAAAATCTACATAATATTGACAAAAATATAGCAAAGAAGTTTTTACTATGAAATAAACTGACGTGCGCACGTTTATATACAGAGACTAGACTTTCAACTTTTCAGCGCAGATGTAAAAATTATGATGATGACATTTCATTATTAATTTTATATATTTTAAATCTTATCTACTAATTTGCATTCATAGAATAGAAATAATTTTTTAATTTCAGACCCGGGACCTTAAATGTCTCCAGACTTGCTTTTGGGAGGTCCGAATAAGTATCTTTTCAGAGCAATCTAGAAAAACAAATTTTAAAAAATTTCCAGAATGTTCAATAAATTTATCTGCAAATTACTAGAAGAATAGAACTTTTTGGGACGTCTCAAACGCATCTCTAGTTGGAATTAAACTCCGGTCCTGAAATCGAAAAATCTTATCTTATTCATGCAGATTTGTAAATAAGATAAAGATTTTTTTCTATTGAATAGGCAAATATCATCATCGGCGATGCCTGTAATCCAGGAATGCAGTAATCCAAATCATGTACTACAGATTTCAATCCGTAATCTCACTTTTATTTCTGATTTTATTTTGTTTATTTCACTTTTATTTTAAGTCCATATTCCCACCCGGAAAATATTAAAAGAAAATCCTAAAATTACTAAACGCATAAAAATTTCACCATTTTTCAATAAAAAACTGCAAAAAATGAAACGAAGAAAATTTGTTGACACCAAATTAGCTCAGTTTTTTTGTTCGGAATAGTGAAAATATTTGTAATAATTTTTTGCGTAAAAATCAGCATGTAATTCCAAACGGGATTACGTTACCCGTAATCCCAAAAATATATTTAAAAATTGTAGTAATCCCACCGGTGAATCTATAATCCCAAGTTTTTAAAAGCGTTATCCATAATACAAGGAAAAATTGGTCGGGATTACGCAATTCTGATCATCGTCATCATTTTTGCATCTACGATGAAAAGTTGAATGTCTAATCTCAGTACTAAACTGTAATATTCTAATTGAAACAAGTAGAGATCAATATTTCATCAAATCAACTATTGTGCCGCATTTCTTTTAGTTTGCAAATTTGTTCAATTTTAACCTGAGATGATGAAAGCAGCGTTCTATGAACAAAACGACAAAACATGACCGTTTGCTTAATTTTTCAAAATTTATCCGAAAATGTGATAATGTTTAAAAAATCCATTTTTGTATGAGAAAAAGCCGACTGTAAAACTGAGCAAACTTTAATATATAACCATCTGGTTATAAAATGTGAACTAAGTAAATAGCTCTTTCCTTCACATTATCGTGTTGACTTTAAATAAACTGCCATGTTTTATCATTTACAACTTTTCTAAAATCCGGGTAACTTATTACTATTGATATTAAGTTTACTTTTATTTTCCAATGCATTCACATAACTTTACTATCATGGGGTTATTCATGCAGCACATCATAAAACACCATGCAAAATGTCCGCCAATTCTAAGGATTATTTCCATCATAATATTTTTTCTAATGTGTTTACGTCCATTCAATTATGTCACTGACCTCTTGTGTCTTACAAGCGACAAACCAAAGATGAGTGATGTCTTGGAACTTAAAGTCCAGTTATCTTATTTATTTTTTAAGTCCTCTGATGGTTAATCAAAAATATATCACATCATATTTTGGCAGTTTTGCATACTGTGCGACTTTACGGCCACTAGTCGCATAATCTCTTGTGCTGATATCTTGAATAAGCGAGGAAGCCTATCTTAATGCCCTTTCTAGTTGAGGTGCACCATATTTGTTTCAAGCCAGCAAACAAAAGCGCGTCTCATTTATACAATAAATACATTTTCATTTTTCCAGTTAGCACGTTTAACTGAGGCAAAGAAAGTGCAATGACATGCCAATAATGCTTTTTTATTAGCTTTTTCGGCAACAAATTGTCCAAATAATATGTTTATTATGACAAACAGCAAAGCTTAATTACTTTACAACATGTTTTAATTCATTGAGCGTACTTCCTAGTTTATTAATTTAAAAAATGCAAGTCTATCAGTTCATATTTAACTCATCAAAATCTGTCTAAACTAGTAATAAATAACGATTAAAATAAAATTCGTGATGTGAATGACTTTGTACACAGTTTTCATACAGGCTGCAAAGAAAATGAAAGGAAAAACTGTTTACTTGTGAAATATGCAAAGATGCAGTTTTGCTAATAAATGCATCACGGAGATATCGATTAATAATTTTTCCATTCATTGCTATTCCGAATCAAGTTGAGTCCATTCATTATTATCACTTCAAAAACTAAATGCTAAAGTAGATTAGCAAAAGACACACATGATGCCCCACAATTGACATATTATTTTTGTATACTTTTTTATCTCGCTAGTTCAAACATATTTTGCTGACATTTTACTGACATTTGAGGTTCAAAAATAAGAACTTTATGATAATTCTGTTTATTCACGGCGTTCAGTTCCTGTAATAAAATAATCACATCACATCATAGTATGCGTGTTGGGGAAAATGCACATGAACGAATAAGACAATATTACATTTTAGGTTTTTAATCTTGGTTAATAAAGATAACAAAAAATTAGACACACAGTTTGTGCTTTATATTGATATATTTGTTATAAACCATATAAATTTTAATCTGAATAAATTTACTCAATAGGTTTGAGTTGGACAGTGGTAAACATTCATAATAATTTTTAAATTTGCATTAATTTGGTGAAATTACGTTCACAAGATCTTTTGACAAGTTTGCAAATAATTTTTGCGGAGTTTTGACTTTTTAATGTGAATTTATTTTTATTACTGATCCCACGTTGTACTTAATACTCAGAACTTTTAAGTTACTAAACGATTCTTACGAGTAAAGTCTTCATTCTGTTCCGCAAGAATCAGTTCAAAACCATAAATGTACTAATTTGAATGTAGATACTGCGTTGAGATAACAAGTTTTTTTGAATGGTCCCATACAAGCATTTCAGTGTTACCTTGAAAATATGATGTGATGCCATTCGCGCGCAAAAGAAGAGTGAGTAAACTAATTGGCCAGATTGCAAGGTTTTTTGTTTAACTGACCTGTTTGGTAGGGCCAATCAGGAAAAAATTCTATTTTCGTAGACTCCGCATTGTTGTTACTACGTTTGTGTACATTTTATGATAATCATTGATGTACATGGCCAAAACTTTCCTTGTCAGTTAGACGATTTTTCTGCCTAGCAAATTCTACAATATGATGTGAGCATATAAAAGTACGATTGAATTAGTTTTAAAAGTTCACTCTGCAGTTAACATTTGCTGAATTTTCTCCAACTTTTTTGTGTAATTGCAAAGATGGGTTATAAATACAACTTTAAAAATATGGCCATGCCTTGGTTTCCATTAATATTGTTGGTTTTACTGGGAAATGGGGTGGATTGCGATCGTGTGGAGTTTTACGGACAGGAAAATTATACGTGTAAGTGTTTACAAGATTTGATCTTTGCAGTTTCATTTCAAGTTTGATTGATCGAAAAATAATAAAAAGTCAATTTTTATACCTTCTGTTCTAGATTTCCTGAAGGAAGTTGACATATCCGGAGACACCGGAAAAACTTGTCATCAAATATTTCCTTTGACTGTGGGATCAGTGAAAACAAACAGATGCATCATGATGTACCAATTTGTACAGTGCAACCAAAAACAAAAGTACGACAGCATAAGAATTGACTCTAACACGCCTAAACTCCCAAACTTGGACCACTCGGATAGAGACAAACCCCCACAAGAGTTTGCTAGTTTCCATGTCTGCTCTCGGGAGCTGGGAGGCGGACCGGAAGTGGATGTGGACTTTGAAATTCTGTCTTGGCCCGAGGAGTACAAGCATGCCATGTTTCGGGATGTTTGCGGATGCGAGAATCTGGAAAAAGATTTTGTTCGGGGAAATGAGAAAAAGTTGTATGTATCCAATTTCGGAAATGACATCGATCTTTTTGAAGGTGAACATTGCACTGGACAAACACGAACATTGGAGGCCGGAAGCAGTCAGAATAGCAGAAACTTGTGGAATTGGTACTACCACCAGCACGGAGAGCCAGTGTTCGACGTCCGGTCCTTTCGTCCCTCAAATTTGAATGGTTGCATGAAGTGAGTCTGCACAAATTATTATCGTTACAGTTCCTGGAAATAAAGCTTTCCTTCATAGATCCAGGCGCTTATCTCCTAATTAGAATAAATAATACAGGCGATTTGCAGAAAATGAAGTAAAAGTTGGTAAAATAATGAAAAGAATATATTTTTTAAAATGAATTTCAGACTTGAGGCATCTCTTTACAAGTTTGTGTTCGAAGATGGATCAACGGAAACAAAGAATGGCTCAAGAGAGGAAAAGGTGAAACTGGCGACGGACAGCATTCTGAGGAACAACGGAGCCCAATCCATTGTCCAGGAATTTAGTGTGGCTTCAAAAGTTGCTGAAATGGTGGACTACACAACGTCAACGGGTTTCAGCAATATGCACAGTATAAAAAGAGATGACAAAATGTCTACTGAGGTGAAAGCTGGGCTCAAATTTGTAGCTGATGAAAAAATTCGGGCCGAAATTACTGCAGGCTACCAATTTCAGAGAACGGACACTGGTTCTAAGACCACCAAGAACACAGTCGTCAACGAAACAACGATCACAGTCAAACAACAGATTACCGTTCAGTCCTGCCGAGATTGTGTCGTCCAAACTTTCGTAAAAAAGGCCGAAAATTTTCCCATCAAGTACACTGCCTATTCATGGGTCACTGGAACGGCTGGTGGGGACAGGATGAGTGCTCAAGATGTGAGGTCAGCTTTAAGACCGGAAGTGACATATTTGGGGGACGTTGATGGCTACACTGTGGACATCAAGGTGGAAGGGGTCATGTTTGCAGAGTATGGGATCAGTACTCACATCAACCTTGACTGTAAAAAGATTCCCGGATGTCCGGCATCCCCATCAAAACTAGACAAAAATGATCTGCCACTTCACATGGAGTTTAGTTACCCTATTAACAGGTCTGGATAAATTTTGAAATCAGTTTAATCGAGAAAGTTCATGATCAACTTATTACACCTTTTCAAAGAAATTACATATTTTTTTCTTTTCCTGTGTTTGTTTTGTTTCCTTTACGCGACGCATCAGTTATATGTTTTAAACTTTCTTTTTTTAATTAATCCGGATAAAAAAAATTTAATTGTTTCGTAGTTACTTGTATCATAAGTCAATGTCAATAATTGGTATGTTTACTTCATGTGCCGAATGGAGCTGGTTTAGCTGTTGCAGGTTTACCTTCGTGACAAATTATTTTTTCCAATTCTTCAAATTGTCAAACTAATGATCATTTAACGAAGCATTTATGATTCGAAATTTTGAAATAAAAATAATAAATGAGTGATCAAATTGCGAGTTGTATGAAATATCCTGTTTTGATCATCTGCAAGTTATATGTGTAAATGCCTTCATAAAGCCACCCGCAATAATCGTCGTTTCAAAACGTCTACATCCAAAAAAAATACTCCCAACATCCTTTTTCACCTTATCGATTTTATATCAAATTCTCGGAGAAAGGAAAATTTTTGTTTTCGGGGCCATTCACTAAAAATGATTCATCTTTTCAAAAAATCCCAATCAAGCATCGTTACTCGCCCGAACACTACGTCCCACTACATAGCTTGAAGCTGAGGCTACTTTGTCCTATTTTTTAGCTAAATCACAATATAAATGTGTGTCATTTAGTATGTATGCCTCCATCTAAATTAAACTGGACATAATATCCTGCAGACCACACAAAATCGATCTTCTAATTCTCATCCTAACAATTATCTAATGCATTTGGAATAAAACAAGCAAGACCATCAAACTCATTACTCGTCAACGACAATAATAGCCTATTCTTATCTCCTAATCCTTAATTGAAACTTACCATTCATTTGTCACCATACTTTATTTGTTCCCAAGTCTGAACTGAACTCAAGGAAAAACACTTT
>JAQFYG010003385.1:0-12653 GCA_034694325.1 Entomobrya corticalis | reverse complement strand
CATGTTCCAATAGTTTCATAATATCCTTCCTTCGTGAATCTTTGTCCTTTATCAATATTCGCGTGTCTTTGATTCGATAAAATAATAAAATAATTATTTTAGTTTTGTTGAGCTATCATTCTTGTGTTTTTTCAGTGTTTTTTGGGTACTGGGTACTTTATTTCGATGAAATTGTTTTTTATTCTAGTCAGTTTCCAGTCCAATATATTATTAGTTTATTCATATTTTATCGTCAGCAAGTAAATTATATAAATACTGAAAAAGTTAATGTGCGAAAATAAATAAAACTGCTTTTTAATAGATTATCAAATTTTGACGCCGAAAAGTATTTTATCTGAAAAAAACCTGATTATTCATAAAGATAAAATTAAAACTTTGACACAGATTGTTGTTAACCAATAAATAATTATTTTAAAATTTCTTCGATAATACGTTAACTATTTTTTAACGTTAACCAACAAATTTTTTGTGCCAAATTCAAATAAAATCCTTTATTTTGAGTTTTACCGTCTTTGATTTTGAATTCCATGTATATAGTTTTGATTACCTGCCAAAAAATCTTAAGTAATAAAAGTTGCTATGATGAAAAGAAATCTTGGACCTTATGGCATTTGAAGATCTATTATCATCTAGGACTTTGATCAAAAGAAATAAGCATTCAAAAAATTGAATAGAAAGAGCAACGAAGTTATTATTTAAAGATGATGTTGAATAGTTAGTCTTTCAGTGTATTAGACCTGCCTATTTAAAAGAGTATTTTTAATATGCTTTATATTTAAAACGTTTTGCCAAATTTCGTTGCAAGTAAATCCAATCATAAACAATTGACCACGCATCGAAACTACATTGTACCATCGTCCTTCAAAATGTTCAGTACGTATTTGACGGCGTCTAAAGTAAGCATTTTCTTTTGGTGGAATTATATTTTTACTAAATCAGCACAATCGACAATATTAATGTAAAGTAGATGAAAATTAGGGTAGTTTGCAAGTTGAAATAATTTGAAATGTTTTTAATTATTTTTTTTAATATCGAGAAAATTGTAAATGCGGCTCTGATTACATTTTGTGTTTTTCATCTTCTATAGGTATTTGTATGTATAAACTGATTCACTATTTACAAAACAACCAAACATAAAGAAAACCTTTCTAAAACGTTTTTGTCTTTACTTCAATTACATTCATTGTGCAGTTATACGTTATTTAATTTAAGCGTTATAAAAAGAATTAAAAGTAATTCTAAAAGTGCAAATGGCAGTGAGTTTTGATATTTTGAAGAATTCAATTTAACAACATCACTTGCCCGACTAAACTTAAGTTTTCTAAAATGACTTTCAGATTAATTCATTGAATTCCTACATAAAAAATCTGAAATCAGTAAACGCCCGTAAGCCATTTTTGATGACTTATTTTAACATTCCATTTAACTTGTCATTTCCGAAAGTATAAATTATTTTGTTTTCATAAATGACAAGCATTAAATGAGAGTACGAACTTAGTTCCGACTTTTCATAGATATCTTTAGTTGACCGCAAATGCCGGCAAATTGCTCACCATTTTCTATTGCTCTTGACCAATTTTAATATCTTTTTATACACACCGTCTAGGCCTTTATACACACTTTAATTCGAAAAAAGCTAATAAGATATTTTTATCGTGTGTTCCAAACGTATTAGAGGCTGTCTATTGCATTTCGACATTATCTTTTTTATAATTACGTATTAGCTGAACAAAAAATAAAAAAAAAGCAAAAACCAGTGCACCTGTTTGATTTGGAGTGAATAAAAAAGTAAAATCACTCTATTTTATGGTAAAAGATGAATGAAAGGATTAACAGTAGGCCATTTCATATACACATTTCAAACCTTGTCATTCAAAAATGCTTTTGGCTTGACTTAAAAATCGGGAACATGAGTGTGTGTATTTGGTCAACATCGATTGAATTGTTAGATAAAAATATGTATTTTTGTAAAATACTTTGCCCTAGCTTCCTCTGGAGAGTTTTCACGTAAGGTTAATAAAATCTTGATTTTTCATCAGTTATCGGGGTTACGGCCAATGGCCAACTTTTTTGCAATTCCTGATTTAAATTGCTTATTTATTCAACCGTGCTTCTGTTTATTACTCTTCTTCTTTCACTATGATTATTTTAATGACGATGTAACTTAATAAATCTTTACCGTTGGCAACTTAGCAATAACAACAATATATATTGCACGTTCCTTTAATCATTTCCAATAAACAGAAAAAAATTCCCTAATGTTGTCTAACGGAATTTAACAGACTTCCTAACTAATCAGAACGATATATCATTTTGGCTTTTACCTACTTTTTTCGGTTTGATCTGCTTTATAGACACACTTCAATTTATTGTCTTAGCGAAACGCAAAAATGTTACAAAGAGATTTATATGGCGTTGAACTACGCCGTTGTTATGAGAATTAAAGGAATATTAAATGTATAGGCCGCGCTAATGAGGAAAAATGTAAATGAATAAAGTTACATAAATTCTTTCTGGATTTCTTTGAGTTATATCCCGATTCTACAAATTTGATAGATTCTTCTTTTAATTTAAATTTAAAATATTCCTTTTTTGTTATTGTTTTAGCCTTATGTAATTTTAATATATAATATAATATAAATATAAATTTTAATATATAATATATTTTATTTTTGTGATCACATGAACAACATGACATAACAACAATTCATCATCACCAATTCTGAACAGCAAATTCACTAATAAAATATAACACTGGACCATTCTAAAATTAAGAGATGCAATTTGTTTCACATAAAGAAGAATTAAAAGCTTTACATTAGAACATACCCAAACTTTTTACGAATAGAAATCAAATTTGCTATCAAGCTCTCATCATGTTTATTTAATCTTGATAAAATCTGCGCATATTTTCCTGAATGCAAAGATGTAATCTTCAAAAACTCTTTTTAGTTCCCATTTCTATCTTGATGTGTTTATGTCAAGTTTCAAACTTTCCGCATCAAGACAGAAAAAATTGTAAAAATATCTACGAAATGTTTTATGGTATGCAAAATAGAAAAAAATCAAAGCCTCTAATTATACTAATTAAACAAATTTGTGTTTTTAAATATTGTTGACGCCGACATAAATATTTTGTTCTCAAACTCGGCGTTCATATAAAGCACATCCATGTTGTACATAAATTATTAGAATTTATGAAACGCTGAGAAAAACAAAAGCTATTGGTCCAAATGGTAATATTGAATGAATGTGATTCTAACGATAACGATAAATACGATTGTGATGAGCATTTTGCTAAGAATAAATAGTATTCTCAGTTTTGATTAATGAATCCTACATATCAAGTTCGAAAAAAGTACGTTAACCCATGTGGGCATGAAACGAGCTGAAAACAGATAAACATGCTGCAATCAATACTTGCCGACGTAATGCTCATCATCAGCACAATCCAAAGATTCAGTTTAACTCTGACCGTCACATTTCCAGATTCAAAACATAAAAATAGTGCCAAGAAAAAATGTAAATACGTGTGAAATATATAAAAAGGCCAGGAATCCAATTCTAAAAACGTTTCTTTGATATTAAATATTATGGTTATAAGCTACATTGTTTTTTCCATTGCAAGTGAACAAAAGAGAAACCTGGTGCTTAATTAGATTTGGCGCACATTTGAGTCTATTCAAAAGCAAGCGAATTTTAACAAAATGATGCTTTTTTGGATTCATATGAAAATCCTTGTCTTTTGCTACCAAAGGTTGCTCAGAGTCTTTTTAAAATAATTATTTGAAGGGAGCTGAAGACGGAGCGCTACCATAAAAAGGAGGATGTATAAAAAAATGTAAAAGGCAGTCTTTTTTGTATATATTTGTAAAATAAATCTATTTGTATTTTTTAAATTCCACTTTTAATTTTTATTATGTCTCGTACATTCATAATAACACTTATATAATGATGGTAAATGTATTGTGCGTTTGAAAAATGCCAATTATACAAAGTAAATTAATTTGAATTTGAATGCTGCCGACGCCGAAATACATATTTAGTACTCCAATTTCAAGCAGCAAATAAATAGATTCGTTCCCAAGCTCTCCGTATATAGTAAAAAACAATTAACAAAGGAAGAATTGACTATGTAGTCCGTTCAAAAATTCAGACTAAAACAAAATTGTCATAAACGTCAATCAGAAACACAAAAAGTTTTAAACAGAAGTTCACAAAAAAAAACTGTTATGAAATGTTTTTTGGCCAACTAACATATAAATGAAATTATTTTTATTATTAGTGTCTTTTAGTATTCATGTCAATCAATTAGATATTACAAAACATAAGCTCAACATCTTTAAAATTCAATTAAAATTCTTTATAACCAGAGTATGTAAATTAATTATCAAACTCAACATCTTTAGTTTTTGTTTAATATATACATCTATCAGAAATTCTTTACAAAGAAGTGCTCATTTCTTCAAAAACATCTATTTATATTTCAATTACATCTCCGTTTTTTTGTGTTTATATGATATTTAATACTTTAATTACTTTTGCTTTTAATCATGTCTTGAACACTTCAGCATCACTCTTAAAAAATGGTTTTAAGCGCATTGTGCGTTTTACGATTGGAGAAGGCTAATTACACTAATTAAATTATTTTTGTATTGTATATTGCCGATGCCGAAATAAGTTATCAGCGCTGAAGTTAGGTACGCTTTGATAAAAAGATTCATGTTAATAAATGTTTTGAGATATCCCAAAAATTCAAACATGGTGACGACTACGTGTAGCACATATTGTAATTAAAACTATACGGTGCAATTCTGACACTTTCAAGATTTAATATTTTAATAAAAAGGAAAATGACAAGGAAGGAATCGATCACCGGAGCTTCGCCGGATATGATATGTTGGATGATGTTTTGTTTAAGCACCATCAAAATCTAAATTGTTTCTGATCAGAGGATATAAAGTGCTTATCAAACTCAGCATCTTTAGTTTTTATTTAGTCCAAATATTTTTATCGTTTTTCTAAACATGAGCAAGATAATATTTTAAAAACTACATTTGTGCTTCATCGACATTTCTATCTTTTTGTGTATATTTCTATTATTTTTTATCTTTTTCCTGTCTCAACCTTACTGGATAAAACCATAAAATTTTTCAAATATCTGGCGAAAATCTTAATAATTAGCATTGTCTGAAAACTGGCAAGTAGATTATTAAAAGTACAAATTTGCGTTTCTGAATAATTGCCACACTAAAATAAATATTTTTTACCTAATTTAGCTGCTAACATACTACCAGAACACTCTGTAATTGCAAGATCTCGAAATGAGCGATGTAAAAAATCCACTGCACCGCACTATTAAATAGCTGTGATTCCTATGATCCCAAAAGCATGACCATAAAAAAATTGTCCCGAGAATACTTATAACTTGATTCTTGTGGATTGATGTAGTTAGTAAACGGAAAAATACATGATCTGTGGAATTTGTTGGTTCTATATTTTTTTATTATTTGGTGAGATTTTGATTAGCCATAACGCCGAAATATGTAGTTTGTATCGAATTTTGGTGTCAACATACAGTCAGGTGGCCGTCCTTCGGAAGTTTTGGATTTGCAAAATATGCTGTGGGAGAAATTAAAATGATGCTGATTGCCTCGTGATTACGGTGAGCATTATCATTTTGCTGTTAACAAGCCGTGATTAAGTCAAGGGAGAGTAACGAAGATGAGTGTTGTAATAAGTAGCAAGTAAAATCGAATCTCGTAATTACGAAAGAAAGGAATCTCGTAATCCCGAAAGAAACGAATCTCGTAATCCCGAAAGAAATGAATCTCATAATCCAGAAAGAAACGAATCTCGTAATCCTGAAAGAAACAAATCTCGTAATCCCGTTAATGGTAAAAACGTTCATGACGCTTTTGGACCTATTCCGATGCCGGATTACGATTTTACTCATGGCGTTTTAACAAACGTTGATAAGTATTCAATCCTATACCGAAATAAGCATTGAAATTTTTTTTTACTTTTTGACCTCTGGTGACCTACGGAGTAAGATTTGCCATGTGATGTCATGACAAAAGTTAATCAGTGATCTCGCCTGTTTCGAAGTATGCAATAAAAGATTTTGCCAATAAGTTAACATGTGACCTTATCTGACCTGCCGTTTCCGGTGTGGTTGACCCAGAACGCTGAAAATCACTAGCGATGAAGCTTATGACGTAAGAAGTCTGAACACGAGGTTTGAAGATGATCGTTTAAACGGTTGAAGAGTTAGAGCGCGAACGGACGGACAGACGGACAGACAGACAGACGGACAGACAAACTAAATCAATAACTACGATTCGAAGTCTCATCTTCGTAATAAATATATGGGTATTACAACTTATCAGTAAAGCAAGTTGAGAAGGTTCGAATGCAATCGATTGACCCCCGTGTGTCTGGATGTGGTTAAGAGGCAGAAAAAACGAATACTATTCAACTATGAAGATTCGGTTTCTCTCTGTCTTTTGCATTTGGAGATTAAAAATTATTAAACTTTAAAGTGCTGGGATACTCATACCAAGAGGCAGAGGATCAGATTTATACAAACACGATAAATATCAATATTGGGCGCTCTTTATAAATATTTTTTTGAATTTTTGAGCACATTTGACGCCAAAGTAAATATTTTGAACTCAATTTTGGATTATTCAAACTACTAGAGCGGTTATTTTATTAACTTAGATTATAGAAATTAGCAAGTAAATAAGATAACTGCCGGCGCAGGCGCAGATGCTTACATCGATTGACAGTGATTCTTTTGAAAACGAAAAGATTCAGTGTCTTGTTCTACATTATTTCCATGTTGAAACTTTCAAAACTATAAGCGCCGACACAAGATGAAGATGTGTGTTAAAATCATGAAAAAAGGCTGGAGCTCAAATTCTAGAACATTTTAAAATTAAATATTATGCTTATTAGCTACTTACCTAGTAATTTTCTTTTGCCAAGAAACTAGGTGACTACCATCATATGATACACGTTTGCATCATTTCAAAAAGCCACGCAGTTTCAAATGGAAATATTTTGGTATCCGACGGAAATTATTGTGTTTGTCACTACAGAGCTCATAGGCCATTTACAAAGATTTAATGGAATGACTAGTGGAATATTAGATAAATAGCATGAAAAAACACAGGTGAGGAATAAGCCAAGTCAACTTGTAAAGAAAATAAGGAAGACAATAGAAATTAGAAGAATGCTTAGTCTTGTCATTTTGCTAATTCCTACACTGTGCAAATTTACTTTCACCAGTTAAGTAAATTTAATTAAATAAAACGTTATAAAGTTTGCTGTCTTCTTAAACTATTTAATATGTAAATATTTGCTACCTTACGAAATTTTAATCTATGATATAATCATCCATGTGAACACGAACAAAACTCGGCAATTAAATTTGTCATTAAGTTTGGAGATTGCAATATTTAAAAGACAGCAACAAAAATTTAATTTTAATAGCATTTGATTTAACATACTAATAGATTTATAATTGAAGTCGAACAAGAATAAATTTTATTGATCAATAGACTAATGAAGGGAACCTGATCAGAATAAAACACTTGAAATTTTAAATATTATTGACGCCAAAATAAATATTTAGCACTCTAATATGAACCTTATGTTTATATTAATATTGCTTTTGCATATTCGCAGATTGTATAAAGTATTATGTGAGAAAGGTGCTGGCGCAGATGATCATATGGAATGAGTGTGTCTCTTCTGATTACGACAAGATAAAAGTCACAGCTTTTTTCGTAAAAATCCTTGCACTTCTCCTTGCAGAGTTCCAAGACTATTCAAAAAGATTTAAAGTAAACACTAAATCAGAATAACAGATACGATGTATGAATTGTTTAAAACAGAATACGATTGAAAAATCATTGTGAGCTTTGAAAATGCTAATTGTGCAAATTAAATTAATTTGAGTTTTTGTATATTGCGGACGCCGAAAATAATACGAAGCACTCAAACGTCAGTGCATTATGAAATAGGTAAGTACTCAGACCCCATTGTCCGGATTGAAACAAAATAAACTAACAAAACGGTAGCGCTACTATGATTGCAACCAAAATGATCAGAATGAATACTTGGGTTACAATATATAAATTATTTTCTTTGATTGATGAAGCTTGCATGAAGCCAGTTAGTAGACAGAAACATGGACAGACAAACACGGTACAACCGATACTGCTCGATTTAAAAAAAATGATATTAAATTTTTTAAATACTGTCGACGCCGAAGTAAATATTTATTAGTATGTTATGTAAGTAATATTCTAGAATTTATTCTAGAACATTCATTGGACTCAATATTATTAGTTTTTACTTAATCTGGATATCGTTATAAGTGATTTTGCAAAGAAGAGATCACATGCTAAAAAAATATTCATATTTCAACTGCCTTTTGCTTTATGTGTTTATGTGAATAACAATCGCTTTACTTCAGACTTAAGATTTTAAATGAAGAGTGCAGCATTTATTTCTAATTTTTATCCTGGTATTTGAATAAACCTGATAAATGCATTTTTTAATTCCATATCCCAATGATCCGCATATTAATACCGAATGCATGCAAAGATTTTTTTTCAATGTAGAGATGGATTGCAAGGCTTGAAACCATCTAAACAATACAAAATGCATTTTTCACCGATTTATCCCTATACTAATTTTACATTTTGCGTATTTGACTCTTCAATTAGTTTTTTCAAATTTTGATGTCCACATGAAGTACTTTGTAGAGAAAACACGTCCTCAAAAACATCAATAGATACTTCAAACGCTTTTCTATTTATTTGTGCTTATTCAAATTATATCCGCTTTTATCATGTCTAAAACATTCCTGCATAACTGTAATAAAACGATTGTAAAAATATTGCACGTTGTGTAGTTGGAAAAAGCTTATTATATAAATTAAATTAATTTGAGTTTTGTATACTGCCGACGCCGAAATGAATATGTACCACACAAATCCGGTTTCCTGAAGTTGAAAAGGGGGTTCTGCTACGATTCATTGGATTGAATAGGGATAAAAGTAACAGAAAGAATATGATTGCTTGACTACTACAAGTAAAATTATAATAAGAATGAATATTTAGCAAAGAATATATAATTAATTTGTATCTTTGATCAATAAGACTTGCCTTGAGACAGTTAAAAAAATATACATAGACCGACACGCATGATACAATAAATATTGGCCGATGTTTGTAAATAGTTTTTAAGTTTTTAAATAATTTCGACGCCAAAATAAATATTTTGTACTCAAATTTGGTCGGCATGATGAACTAAATGATGCCATGTTGGTTTTTGTACTCTGAAATTTCAGAAAATAGTGAGCAGGCAAAAAAGCAGCTGGCGCCGTCGCAGATGATTTTATCGAGTCGCCCTAAGAATCCATAGCATAAGAACATATAATCCTAAAAATCCAAAGTTCAAAACGTATATTGCATAAAGTATCGCCATCCTCAAAATCTTAACACTACGAAATATATTATTGTAAACAACATATAACAATTCTTTCCAAAGCAGATTGCTAGACATTCCACACTGTTTGTTTCTGTCACTCTTTACTTTTGCTTATGTACAGAGAGTTTACAACTTAAGTTTTAGCAAACAGTTACATTCAGTTTCAGTTTAAATAAATTAAAAGGGCTACAATTTGCAGGCACGCTCATACAAAAGTAAAGAGGGACGACTCATTTTTATGATTTTGAAAATTTTGTTGCAACGGGCCTTTCTTTTTTTTCTTATATTATAATCTAATAAATAAGTTTTTTAATGAAGTGTAGCTCACAGAAGTTAATTGATATGATGCTTCAAGAAACGAACATTTTACCAAATTTGAAGTTTGTCATAAACTTTTAATATCTGACGATTGGGAAATCCATAAAAATTATATATATAAATACTCCTATTTACTTTTATAACTGTTTTTGCATTTTCATATATTATTTGTAATTATTTATTTATTTCACTGGACAATGAGTTAGTCTGAAAATTACAATATTTAAAAACTGAAACATATATTTAAATGTTATGCTACTAACATTTAATAATAATTAATACTTAAAGATACTTATAATTTTATAATGAGAATCAAAGAAGAATAAAATTATATTGAGCATTCAATCAAATGATAGATCTTGCTCATAATAGTTCATAACCAGAGCCGTTCAATAGCATAAAACGCATAAAAAGCAAATTGAATTCACAACCTATGAATGGCCAATTTTAATGCAATTAGATCGAAGGTCAATTAATAATATGTTTTTTCGAAAAATATTTTAGCATAAAACGCATAAAATCGCATAATCGAGTTTTGACGAATCTTTTAAATTTTACACGCTGACGTAATATTCGTGTTTTCCTGCATAAAACTTAGTCATAACTTTTTGAGGAATTGTTTATACATTTCCTCATTTTTTTCTTGTACTCCTGCTGCAAACTCGTTCCAAACTTCAAAAGAAAGAACACGTGCAGGTGAGCTAACGATAAAGACATCCATATAGAAAAGTGTAGAACCTTTTTTTTTTGTCCGGTCATACTACTCTGCCTTTTAACTTGCAATTTTTTGAATTTAGGTTTATAGCAACTTGAACTAAATCTTGCAGATTCATTAGTGAAGTTCAAAATATTTATGTCATTATATTTATGTTTATTCATTTTCAAACACACAAGTTGTACGCAGAATCCATCTCCGTATAATTTGGAGTGGAAGAATACCAAAACTAGTAGTAATTGGAGTGAAACATACTCATCTTTCTTTGTGGATTTATTTTTACCTCGACGTGACAAGAAGCGGAATAAGTGAGTTATTTTATTTTTCTTTTGTGTACATATACGCAATCTATTTCTTTAATATTCAATTTGAATGCTCCATAATCAGAGTATGGAGGAAATAATTGATTATCAAACTCATCATTTTTAGTTTTTTTATATAATTTAGATGTCTGTATTAGTTTTTTGTAAAGAAAAGATCACAGCTTCAAGGAACTTTTATTTATATTTTGACAAACTTTTCGTCTATTAGTTTTTATGTAAATTATGTTTGTTTTTGTCACGTCTCAAATTTCCTGCATGACACCAAGAAAATGTGTTTAAATGCAATGTGTGCGATTGAAAAATGTCAATTATACAAATTAAAATAATTCGGGTTTTTGTTTATTGCCGACGCCAAAATAAATATTTGACAATAAATTTTGGCCCCATACCAAATCAAACGCTGGGTTTATTAAGATGTATTTTGGCTATAAAACAAAGTAAAAGTAGAAAAGCCTGCATTAAGATAGATAGGAGCCATATGCATAGACAATCAAGTATGATATAATCAATACTAGCCATTTTTTATGAATACTTCTTGAGTTTTTGAGTAATGTCGATACGGAAACAAGTACTTAAATTAGCATTCAATAATTAGCTAGATTAATCCAGCTTAAGTATTAGCAGATGGCATGAATAAGTAAGTATGATAGCTGCTGACGCAGATAATTTTACAGATTGACTGAAATTTTTGTGATTACAACAATAATAATTATCTTTTGGTTTGTTATGTTGCCAGATTAAAACGTTCAAACATTGAAGTACCAGAAAATAGTCTAGGTATGTGTAAATGCAAGAAAGACGGCTTAGGATCAAATTTTGTTTCTTTATATTGAATATTATAGCTGTGGAGTAGGGACATATAGAGTAATTGTGTAGTTGTGTGTTTCCTGTATGGGTATTTCGACAAGGCGGCTTGCCCGCTTCTTGGTATGGAATGCGACTTCTGGTTTGACTCCTGATCGTACACAATTTTTGGCTTTAACACACACAGACAAATGCTTATTTCACAATTACGCTTAATAACCAACTAGTATATTTCCTTTATTACAGAACTAGGAGACTTTCATCATGTGATACACGCTTATATCTATTCAAAAACCATGCAGACTGCACAAAAGGACATATTTTGGGATCTGATACAAATCCTCGTGTTTTTCACTGCACAGCTTAGAGTCACTTTAATGGAAAATTAGTTTTTTAAATCACGTCTTAATTTCGTTAAGACGCTCAGAACAAAGTTTATACTTATAAAAAATTACTTTCCACTTAATGTGTAGAATATAATTTTGCAGATTATATTACACACACTACGCATACAGTATCTGCAATATTTTCCTTTGGACGATTTTGGATTGGTTTAGATTATTTCCTGATATCCTATAAACGAATCCGTTTTAAAAAGAATTCATTGCTCCTGGTTGAATTATAGAAACAATGATGGGAAAATTAGGTGATTCGAAAAACTCTAGATTCCTACATTTAGTATTTCAAGATAATAAAAGAAGTTTTAAAACTTTGACCACTTTTTTCAATTTTACATGCCGTATTTGAATTACCCAAGCAGATATGATAATATTGAGCTAGGAATGAGAACAAGAATAATAAAAAACATTAATAATGATAAACAATGAAACGCAATCGTTACAGGGGGAAACAGAACACCCGATTCCCGACAATCAAGACCCGATTTTATGGAAAATTATATCCCGATTTTCTCGAATGTCATGTCCCGATTCCCGAATGTCAAAGCCCGATTACCCGAAAATCAACACCCGATTTTCCCGAAAATTAAA
>JAQFYG010003384.1:0-12654 GCA_034694325.1 Entomobrya corticalis | reverse complement strand
CATTTTCCCACACAGCGCCTCGTATTAGTTCGGTCAACCTTACCAATTCCTTTCATGTACTTTACAATATCGAATAATTTTACAAATATTTCGATTACTTTAAACAATGAATATTTGTTTATTACAATCTTGAACTTTACAGTTTGCACGGTTAAAAGTGAGTAATGTTTAAAGGCAGCTTTATTAGATTGAAAATCGGGGATACATATATAGTGAGAAATTTTTCCTGGGGACACACCTACCTCATGCCATATATCTACAGTAGCAGTAAAATAGCTTCAGCATTGCATTCAAGCTTAATAGAAAATCTATTTCCTATTCCTTCCGACACTGAAGGCAGGTTTATGACTCATCTTCCCGTAGATTCCCATTGTGTATGTTCATAACTTTCAATAAGAAAAAGGCAATTAGGGTACTCCACTTCCACTTACCTGCGTATATACGTTAATAGGCAGTCGCGGTATCAACATATCAGGTATATTGCTCCGGTAATAAAACCATGAATGGAACAAGATGGATGGTGACAGATGACAAACAACGAATCATCGATGTAATAACGACGTGGCAGAACGGTGCGTATTACTGGTGAACTTGGGGTCTTTCCTGCGATACCATACTTATAGGTAATCATAATGTAAGCTTGTTTATTAATGTTTGTTGCTGTTTTGCTTTGTAAAGGGTAATAACCATTAGGTACAAAGCGCAATAATGATCCAGGTAGGTATATAATAGTCATCTTTGTTGCTGGTAATAACAATAACAATACATTTTTCAGAATTGCGATGATTGAACTCGTTATGTATTTACCGACCTCACACAAAAAACACACCACACACACAGGATTATGATCATCATCGTCATGATTATTACGCTGATTTACGGTTTTATATGAGCATAGGACACGAAACTTATTGGTCATTTTTATTTGCGTTTACTTCTAAAACTTGCTAAACAAGCATACATTTTAGTTTAAGCGTATCTAATACATATATTCCCAGAGCTATTTCCCTCGTCCTCTTCAAAAGTAAAATACGCCACCAAAGTGTCGGCGTTCTTTTCATGTTATTGCTGAAATTCTGTAGCAGACTTATTTTTTCACTGAATAAACAGAGAGATTGGCCGCTCATGTTTCTCGTTTGTATGTTAATCTTTAAATCTCTAAACGTTATTATTGTTTTCCGATTTTCTTCGGAAAAAACGAAAAAAGAATATATAAATCCACTTTAAATTCCAATAAAATCAAAAGAAAAGCATGTAAAAAATTGCATGCAACAATTTCTAAAACTTTACGACGAAAAAAACGTAGACATAGCACGGTGCTTTTCTCTTTAGGTTTGAAGTTTAAGTACAAAGAGGAAGAGAAAAAACCAAATGAGAATCCAATTTACGACGACGACAATCAAACGACGATGATGATTATATGATGATACACGCTAGTTAATGCGTAAACACATTTGTTCGTGTACAATCATATCACAAACAAGGATTATGGTAGTTTTTACTTAATATGAAATCCAATATTGTACGACGGACCGACCAAAACCAAAGGCAATATAAGCCAAGTCGTCATCAAACGATCTTAAGTGCTTTTGATAGTTCCGCTTTTTTACTCGTAATATTTTATTTTCTTGTAAAAAGAGATTTTTTTGATGTGATACAAACTAAATACTACATGACTTGAATAAAAAACTAGTTGTTCATGTATGATGTATTATTTTGCGGTTTTTCATTATTCCTCCCGAACAACGCATTTTAGTGTATACAATATCTGCATAATAAGTGTAACAAAAAGTCCTTTTTTCTGATTAGTTGATCATGATGATCTATATGCATACATGTGTGTGGCTCAATTGATAACAACAATGATTGTTATTATTACATGATGATGTGGTGTGCTGGCGAGTGATAAAAAATGTTACAAGATGACGAGGATCTCTTTGGCCAATTGTGGTTGGCTCTGGTATTATATACAGGCAATTGGTTTCGTCTGCATGGAATGGTGTATGTGTGTGTCCCTTGTTATCATTATCAAACAAGTTGACTCAACAAGATGATGATAGCTCTCATATTTTATTTGGTTGAAAGTTGAAAGGACTGTTAGCCCGATAACAATGAATTTATACTTTGTCTGTTGGTATTGTGCGATTATTGCGTTGTGAATATTGTCGCGGTAGTGGTGGTATTGATGATTAGCTGATCATGACGGTAACGACGGATGACTAAAAATCATTTAACAACAACAAAAAATGTGCAGTGGACATAGTTAATATACAAATCTCAGCAAGTCATTTAGCGAGTTGGTAAATGAGACCGACAATGGATTACTGGAATTACTCAAAGAGCCGTTTGCGCTAGATTATTTGGAACAATATGCATCATCATGTCCAACATCGTGGCTCTAGCTCTTGACTCGACAGTTAAAACTAAGTCACTATACAGTACCATCTAGTTATCTCCAAATCTTCCGTGAGCTGCTGTCCTCTTTCCATTTTATTATAATGATAGAAAATATTGAAAATTATATTTACAAAGTTTGAAAAATCATCTGAAAGATTCCATTCTTTTGTTCTAATGTTTAAGACGATATTGGAAAATATTCACATCGTTGAGAAAAATATTGAAATGTCAAGAACTGCAAACTCTGCAAGAAATGTGACAGATTGCAGAACAATAAAAATGACAAAATTATTTGAAAAAGAGCAAATTTGATTTGATTTTACTTGAATAATATTTTTATGTCGTTATTTTTTAGGGTTTGGTTTGTCTGGTATTTTATAGATTAAAAGTATACTCTAAAGGAAAATATTTTGCATAAAATAATATAAGAAATGAACCACAGCGAAATCAATATTAAATATTGAAAGATCTTGCTAGTAACTGAACACTACGAATTTGATGAGCCCATGGATGGAGCCTACAGTCCTAAAACCTTTTTAATAAAATCTTTCCTCTGCCTCTCGTGTTTTTAATAAGTTTCTTTGATATTATATCATTTCAGCGGAAGCTCTTTACATCACATGAGCCTTTCTGCGGTTTTAATGAATTATCACTCACTAAGCTCACCACCATATCATAATATCATCATCAGCATCATTCATTATCAGTCGTGGGAAAAGGGGTGCATGCTTAATTTGTCTGATCAGGAGTTTTCTTAATGTAAAATACATGCTTTTATTGTTTTGCAGCTACTTTAATCTTGTTCACCAGATAACCTACCGCATCGCCTTTTAAATCACTTCTGCTTGCTTCTCTTCATTCCTTCCTCTCGTCAATGACAAAAGCGTGTGTCTGTGTGTGCCCACCTATTCGGTAGAAGCTGTGTGCTTACGCATACAATATGCACATTACTTAAAGCTTGTATTTTTCTCAAGTGTTTCGCTCTCTATTTTACTGTCATTTGATTAAAACCTCCTCCACATCATTTGCATCATCAATTCTTGCTCTAATTCTAATTCAATGACGGCAATGCCGCCGCTTCTTGTCTTGTGATAAGAATACCAGCATTTTTGCTATCTCTAAAACACAGGTTTAGTTTTATTTAAAAAAAAAGATAAATGGAAAGCTTGCAAACTAGGTACAACTTCTTATCACAATCATGTTTCAAATTTAAAATACTCTAATAATAAGTTGCTGATTTAATTCCCGATTTTCGACATAAAAAATGTAAAAAGAACAATTTTTATCTTTGCCAACTTTTTTTCTGAGTATTTACAAGCTGAATGTTTTCCACTTTAGTTACCAACTTCACCTGCTTCCCCTTTGTGAAAATCGGCATTTTTTTATTGCGTTTATGATCAAGAAAGAAAGGAGAAATCGCATTGGCGAGGTAAATTGGTAATGAAATGAAGCCGTAGTTGACCACACAAAGGCAAGCTTATTTATTTAAACGTGTCATCATCATCATCATTGTAATAATAACTGCCGTTATCAATCTAAATTGGTCGGAATGTGTTTTAAGAAGGTACTTTTGCCATCAAATCAAGCAACTGCTGTTGTTGATTATTTCCCGTTTATTTATTAAATATCTTCGGGTTACTCATTTTTAAGTATTCTAAACATATAGCGTAGTAACTTTATATACCAAATAGACTTTTAGTATAGCGCATCCTTTTTAGTGATTATGAATACTCGATATTCAGGTCAAAAGTCATCATGTCCATTGATCTTTTTAAATTGACCATTCTTCCATTTCAAGCTCATTAAGTTAATCAGATATCTTCAATAAAATGTCAACTCTTCACTTCATTTTTTTCTCTTTTTCAAATTTTCTCTCCTTCAGTACATATTAGATTACTATTGATTGTAATCATCACAATCAACGAGACTGTGTTGGTGGTTGTTGAATTTAGTGTTGGTGTGTGTGTTGCGTACGTGTAGGTTGCAGCCAGTTATTGATGATACCACCGATGCAGTTTTGTTATTGTTGTTTGTTATTCTTGATAATGATAATAACGATGCAATGACCATCATCATGATTGCCACCATCACCAAAATGAAATCAAATATCCGATCAATACGTTATTCTTGTCGATAATAATAACAGTGATAAAAATAACAAAATGAACAAAGTATACACTCGTTCTCTCCCTTTCCCGTCTTTTTCATTCACTTTAGTGAATTTCTTTTGTATCGTCTATTTATTTAATTTATTAAATCAAAGATTTGAATTGAAATAAAATGGAAATGAATGTTGTGAGTAAAGTGATAGGAGTAGAGTAGTATCGGGTAGGGGTGAAGGGAAACATGTCAAATCTGATTGAGAAGCATGTACGTAGTATCGAATTCGTATAATTGACTGGATGATACTAGAGCTAAACGGCAAATGCGTATGTATGCTTTTTCAAGTATCTTTCGCATCTCATCTATGCATCACATCTCCCCTTTCTTCCTTTTTCGATTCTTCTTCATTGATGTATTTAGTTTTAGGGCCGTATATCGTATTTTGGGTGCTTTTAGAAAAACTGTGGTTGTTGTTTATCTATATGCCTTACTTTCAACTTTATACTCGGCATTCGTTTAATTTAATTTGTTGAAAGGAAGAAATATATATTCGGTTGGACTGGTATCTGTCACTTTTTTCACGCTTACCACATGATAAGAAGTGCTTTCTCTTCAACACTTTTATTATTATTATTACTTTTTTATGTTACGGGCATTTACTTACGTATTTATTATTAACAAGTGAATAATCTTGTCTATTCATTCTAGATTTTTCCTTTTTATTCGATCCAAATTAAATCATGATATTGAATCGATGGGGATGATATGGTTCAAAATTTCTCAATTTAATGATGATACAGGAAATAGTTGAATAAAA
This sequence comes from Entomobrya corticalis, assembly GCA_034694325.1. NCBI lineage: Eukaryota > Metazoa > Arthropoda > Collembola > Entomobryomorpha > Entomobryidae > Entomobrya > Entomobrya corticalis. The sequence continues at coordinate 7,337 of JAQFYG010003384.1, read as the reverse complement.
GAATAATTTTCAACTTTATTCTGGAAACAAAAAGACAGCTTGTAAATGTCTAAAATATGTTGGCATAAGCTTTTCTGTAAATTTTAAACAAGTATATAATCAAAAACCAGATAAAATAAATGTTTTACGTGTGTGTGGGTACGCACAAAAATGTCATTTTTCACCAGAATAAGCAGCTTACTACATATATACCATGTACATACAAACTTTTATAATCAACGATACTCGATAACGTTCAACAGTACATTAATAGAAATAGAAAACCAGTCAAAAAAGTGGTGACTGGTAGCAGCATTATTACCTATTTCTCATTGGTGGATATCCATGAGCCACGTACAGAAAAAGGAACTTGCGTACATAATGATGACGGCGAATTTCTGGGGACTTTTGGGTGACGGCCTGGAATTCCATGAATGTTACGATCACTGTGTCGTTCCTGATGTTTTATTGCATTTACTCTTGCCACGACATCCATGAAACTATTCGTGCTCACCAGTAGTACAATTATGTATATTATAACATTTTCCCCATAAAAATAATAATGGTAAATAATATGCCTGGAAAAAGACGAGCCAGAACAGAAGAAAAAACAAAAGAAATTGAAACAGAAGAAAAAGGGTAGAAAAGAATAGCGTAATTTAGATTTTTGGATGTTTCAAGCAAAAGTTTGTTATATGACAGTATTCAATAGCAGAGCGTGTTTGGAACCCGTCACATTCACAACTTGTACCAGTCAACCCTTTTCTGCTTGACTTCATTACTGGGGAATTTTGGAGCAATGTGTGAAGTTTAATCGAAATCTTTTTGTACAGATTTATCAACGTCATTGGAATCAAGTCAGTAATATTGGCTTGACTTTCTGATGCATTTATTTTATTCTACAAGATTTTCAAAAATAATGACAATATGCTGCTTGTTACATTGCTATTTCAGTTTATTCATGGACGCTACACATTCAATGACATTGAGTCCTTTAAAAATTTTAACTATGTATACTTTCCTTGGTGGCCTATTAAAGACAAAAAAACAGTTGAAAATTGGAATAGATGGTTGCTGAAATCGTAATAGAACCAGAGAAAATATTTTACCTGCTTTTAAATTAAGACACGGGATCTATAATAGTCCAATATATTATGCGTTCGCTGCACATACACATTTATACCAAGTTACGATGTTCGAAGTTAAGGTTATATATACATGCTTTTTTATGAAATTTTCATGAAAAAATGAATAAAAACGATTCTACCTTCAATTATTTACTTTTTAGAGAGCGACGATAAACACAGAGAGCTAGTTCATTTTATTTTCATTTTTTCTGGTTATATGATATTTTGTATTATAAGTTAACTTTATGTTTCTCTAAAGTTCGCGAAAAATTGTTTTTGAAGAAATATATTCACTTATTGATTATTTTAATTTGTTTTGCAGAGTACTGTATTGTTTTTGTAATTTTGCTCGCAATAGAGGTAAGTTATCCTACTCAATAACAACAACTTTATTTAACTTTTACTCAAAAAATTATATAACATATTTTAAACATTTATCATGCACTATGAACATTAAATTACAATCTTACACTGACATACGTTTAGGAACTATTTAGGTATTATTTCTAGTTTATCTCTTAGAATTTTACATTGCGTTTATTTCAGATATACAATGCTTACCTAGGTATGTACACGAAACAAAATAATTTAAGAAACTGGCTGTTTTTACCTACAAATGCAATTATTTCATCCGGGATTATTGTATTTTTATGCAGAAGGTATGTAATATTTAAGCATTTTGGACGAGTTAATAGATTATTATAGATTCATAATGCACAATCGATTATAAGAAACATCTTTTTATGTTAACGATAAAATACATAGTATCCATATCCTGAAAACTCTGGATCAATACATGCAAGCTATATTATTGAACTGATAATATGACTAATTTATACATTCTATTTTATTTCAAGCGATTGACAAATCCTTTTTCTAGGTTAAACTAGGTATCTACATTTTCCTAGCAATGATTATTTATATACATATATTCCTTTAAAATGAGATTTAATTGTTTGACTGGAGGAAACATTGGCTTTTAAACTTGTATGCATCAATCAAATTGCTGAATCTATGATTTTTTAAGGATAATTAAATTAATATTGCATCAAGCCTCACTGTAAATTATTATATATTATACCTAATTGATATCTATTTTAAGTATGTTTAATGAACCGTTAAATGTTATAATGCAATAAATTATTTCATTTTAATGATTTTTAACTTCTCGTGCCTTTAACTACCTGCATTTAGTTATATGTTTCATTGCAAGTTGCATTCTTCAGATTTTAGTTCTTAACTTCATAAGAAGAATGATAACATAATATAATAGTTTTTTTCGAGAATTATTTTACGTCTAAAATATTCTTAAAGCTATAATATATTAAATTCTTGCCGACAAAATACGAACCAAACTAATTACTGATTTCGTGAATTTAACTTGTTATGTCTGATTTTATGCATCTTACGACAATGCAGCTGAAAGAAAGTACCCAATTGATTTTTCAGGATCAGCAAGAAGCCAAATTTAAAGCTATAGGAGCATTTCCTCATCCTCGTCCACTGGAATGGTTGAGTGATTGTACAAACCTTGTGCCATGAGCTGCATGGCTAGCCCGTTGCGCTGTCCATGTGACTTTTTGAGTTTGGCTCGCTTATTCTAAAATTAATATAAATAATAATGAATACTTAGCAAATTTCTTAAAAACATTACCCCGTGATTTTCTTTGTTAAGTAAATTAAGTAAATGTAAAGCTAGATAATTCATTAGGAGACAAATGATTGGGGCAATAAGAACTACTGAAGCAGAACTTCGGTAAAATCTACACACGGGGACGACAGATAAAATACTACAAATAAAACAATCCTTACCTGAAACCAAATCTTGATCTGATTCTCATGAAGCTTCAAGTCTTGAGCCAAATCTTGTCTTCTTTTCTCTGTCAAATATCGATTTTCTTCAAACTCCTGCTTCAGACGAGACAACTGTTCTGAGGTGAATGCTGTTCGGGGTCTTTTCTCTTCGGGAACTTCGGGTTTTTCATCATTTTTTTTTCGTATTCTACGTGAACGTGGACCTGTTCGTTTTGTTTTAAAATAGACAGATATTTAAATTACAATTCACAATATATATATTAAAATAAAATCAATTGAAAATGACAACACACAATACAGTAATTTTTTTATAGTAAACCAGAGAAAATCTTCAGATTTAATATTTTTTCTATGAAATCGGAGAAGCCATTGTGATATATACGTTATCTTTACATATGATTGCGTATTTACATAGCTTTTACATTCCACTTATAGCAATTGGGGTAATATGATCTTTAACTTTATGTAGCTAATAACTGACCAATTCGATCACTGATCTAAACAAATGATTGAATAAACAGTTTAAGTTTGTATAGAACAAACATATAAGCTTTTAATCAGAAAAGCTAATTTGCCATTCATATTTAAAATGATCTGAAATAAGCAACAATGACATATAAGAGTAACTTCGTCAAACAAAAAGTTTATCTCTTATCTTAATCCATCCTTCAAAGTGCGCCTTCACCTGCTCATATTACTATTTATTACAAGCATTAGATAAACCCTAAAATGAAGGTGCAAGGATGCCATTATGATGAAATTCATAAAAAACACCCTTATCCTCCTGAATCCACAAAAGTAATATGACACTGATCCCAAGAAAATCAAAATAGTTTTTAGTACGAATGTATGGCTCCAAGTACATAATATTTTTTCGTTCTATTAGGTAGGTTTAGAGTACAAAGTATAAAATATAACGTCATGATCGTCAAATTTTTTATCTGTTTTTATGCATAGTATATAGTAATCAACATATCAGCAACATCAAAACTGAGATGGATGAGACGATACAAGGATTACAGAATAACCATTTTTATATTATTATCATATTCATAATCACACAGTAATCCACCATCCACCCATCAAATTAGGATCTTTTCCTTGATGACCTATCATAATAACTAACTTGAGGAAATCATGCTCTTCATCATCACCACCACCACTTTTAACACGAAAAACATTCTTTTAACATGTCCACCACATCAAATCATGTATGTAAACTACATGTTGTGCACACGAACAATATCCTAATCTGAATATCACACTTGTCAAGCAGCAATTTTTTTCAAATCCATTTTATTATAATATATCCGTCTTTTTTCATCTTGAACAACATCATAAAACTCTTCAAGTAATATATTGGAATTAACAGACAAGTGAGTGATATCACTCACTTTTCAAGACTTATTTAAGGAGAAAATGAATAAATGCATTTTAAAAAGTTAATTTCAATTTACAACAATCTTCAATAACATGAAAGAGCATTATACAATGCATTCTTGAAAGCATTCTCATAACAAGTAAAACATTTTTTTGTGTGATAATAAAATATTTTTCAAGATAAGATTATCGAAAAATTTAGATTCATCTTGAAAGATTATATTTTCAATTTTTTCTGTCTCATCTGAAGTTGTTATAAAGTGCACTTATTGGAAATAATGATATTAGGGCTTCGGTTGGGTTATTATTCGATAAAAAAGTGAAGTGTTGCATTATTACTAAACGTATTATAGATAACTTTTTAACAAACATTGTTTGATTTTCTTGTAGCTGGTTAAATTGTACATGCTTGTTTTTGGGCAGCCAAAATGATGAATGACTGAGCATGAGCTAAAGTAAACGATAAGATGAACATAAGTAGCTCTTGACAGGTTTGGATTGTGAAGAATTATCAGAAAAAGAAGTTGAAAAGATGAATAAAGAAGAAGACTGATTGCGTTGTTACGAGCTGAGTGAGAAGTCAGTATGCTTTTTAAAAGCTTATTATACTTTGCATTGCATTTCATTGTTGAGATTTGATACTTGCGCCTCCTTGAGGGTGCATTCAAACGCAAAGCACAATATTACTCGGGTAAAAAGTTGGAATCTCTAGAGTATCGTAAAAGATACATACACAGAGAAATGATAAATACTCTGATGTAGTCACATATCAGGTTTTTGTATAGAGATGTACAACTGATATGTTGTAATTTTTAACAAATAAATTATCATTTTTCATTCATTCGGATTCATTTTCTTTATATGTTAAAACTATATGTTTTAAATATGCATTAATATAATGTATTATGCATTAAACACAAAAGCTACACCCATCTAATATGACATTTTTCTTTATATATTAATTTTGTTTATTTTCTAATTTTCCTTGAAAAGATGTAATTCAAACCTTACTTCAAAAAGTGCTTTAACCTTGCAAAAATCTGTAAATATATAAGTAAAAAATTGATAAATAAGAGAGTAATGTATTTTTTGTTGCTGAATATGTAAATAATAAAGTCAACACTTAATGGTCTATTCACCTAACCAATTTTTCACGAATTAACAGACCATCAAAGCATTCCTTGCAATAAGACACGATATGTGGTCCGCTGCTGATTACGCGTTAAAATACAAATTTTAAAATTTATTTTTCCTTGCTCGTTTTTTATTTGTACAAAAGGTTTGTCACACCGCATATATGAGACAATACACAATGCTTAATGTTTGTTTGAAGAAACATTATGTAAAATCACTACCACATTTTGTTTTGTTAGTTATTATCAATGCAATATCACACTTGTTAATTCGCCTGTCATGAATATCAAATTAGCCACATCTTTTATTCTCTATCTATCATGAATGCAAAAAGGCAAGGTGATGATGATTGAACTAAAAGATTTTTATCGAATGAATGAGCTTTTATTGAAATTGAAAAATATATTATTTCAGACAAAAAACTTGAACCATTCTATCACCACAGGTAGCTGTTTAATGTATTTGTTGCAGTTTATGCACAACATTGTAGTATTATTTATAATAATTTAGAAAAAATTAATGAAGTCTTTGAAAAGTCTAAAAAGTGGGATGCGTTGGCTGGCGCTTACATTTTAGGCATGCACATCAATACATCATATTTTATGTCGACACACTTCAGTCACAACTCACAAAAAAGATGGTGAAGCTGTTTCTATTTCAGAGTCTGATGATAAAACATATGTATGCAAAAACACCAATTTCCTTCTTTGTTTTTCCTTTTACCTTGGCTAATTGATTTCTCACGAGTGTTTTTTCACGATAATTAGAGTTTAAACTATTCAATCGTATAATAAGATTTGTTTCGGTTTGTCTATATTTGTATGATGATGTTTTTCAAATGTATTAAAGCAAATATACTTACAAACGTCTGCATTTTAATTATATATGGATTTTCATTAGTACAAAGTAAAAAGGTACAACGTTATGTGGTTTACGATTTGCGACGGCAAGGTCCAATCCTAACCTCTTCAATCTTTTAAGTAAATACTACGTAGGCATGCATTAGAATTTTAAGTATAATATTTCTAAATGAAAAAGGACTTGATGTGACATGCCGTCTTATTTCTGTAAAGTTAATTTTGTACTTCAACGCAAGTTTTATTAACTTGCATGATGATGCCACGATAAGCAACGTCAAGTAATTTATACAATTTATTAGTTTATTTCTTATTTTTTTCTGGGCTATTTTATTAGTATTTTGCAATGAGTGATATTCAGTCAATCATTAACAAATCAGTGCTGACTAACCTGATTCTTAGTGATCAAAGTTTGTAATCTGTACATCCTTTAAAAAGCCTTGTATGTAATTTTCTAGATTTAAATGAATGAATGCGTGGTTATTATATTTATTTATTTGTACTTAGGTATAATAATGTTTGTAATTATCATTACTAATAATACAACTCTTTTCCCTCATTAATTACGAATACTATATCGCCAATTTTATAAGCATTTAATAACCAAGTGATTATAATTATAAACAAAAGGCTACAAAATGCCTAATTACGGCAACAATACCACGACGAACCTCTATAAATTTTTTAGTGAAAGGATAACGTTTTCATCACATTTAGTAAGCTCAATTAATGATCAATTTGTTCGCAAGGCGTTCTCACTGTGGAGCTGATCATTATTCATTTTTTTACAGATTTTTACAAAGCCATAATATATTTGCATCAACAACTTTGATGTTTCCTTCACAAACTACAAGCAAAAAGGTCTGGCTGGCTAAATAAATAAAAAATCAAAGCTGTCAGTCGATCGATCAAAATGAAAAAGGTGGATAAGCGCATATATATGAATATGACCTATTCTATAATATTTATTATTTTTCTTATTTACTTGCATTACAATTATTGCAACATGCTAGCTTGCACTGATCAGCCCACAAGAAGGAACTCA